>APFE031421379.1:43884-62708 GCA_000404065.3 Pinus taeda | reverse complement strand
TATAAAATTACAGTAGTAAATAAAATTAATACAAAACTAATTCATTTTTGTTATTATGTTATTATCTCTGTAGTAATATCTACTCTCATTTTAAAACTTTCCCAACTTAGTATTGATGACTAATACATTATTGTTGTTATCTATGTAGTAATCTCTACTTTCATTTTAAAACTCTCCCAGCCTAGTATTGATATGAGAACGGGTCTAGACCTAACTGCGTTAGTCACAAAAAAAAAAAAAAAAAACCCAAAAACATATAGAGGGTAAAGTAAATGTTTACTTGTTATAACTTTTTTAGCCCATCTATTGTATTAGTCTTTAATATTTTTTTTTAATGAATGTAGATATTTGCGTCAAAAGATCTTATACTAGTTCAACTCCTATGCGTTTTTATACCAGAAGTATGGTATCGTAAGTATCTCCGACAACTTGTGAATATATCTCATCTAGGTTTTTGTGATTTTAGCTTAGTACTTTAAAATTTAGTTAATGTTAATGTTATTTTTATCATAAGAACTGAATTAATTTGTTGTAATAATATCTTTTATATGTTGTAATAATATTTTTTATATGATCTCGATTAATTATTGACTGCGGGGTTCTGGCTCTTCAACTAGGGTTTTGAACCGCCTTGCAACGGTGCAAACTGATCTTCTCTCTGACCCCTCTCATAGTCTGTGCACCAAATCGTGACAGCAGCCTGTTGTTATTCTCTGCGCCACAACGGTTTTTCCCTGGGGGGATTTCAATGCCTTCGCCCCATTCTCTAAGCATTCCTCAAACAATGAATACAAACGAGCCTCTGGGGCTTGAACAGGACAACTCGGATGATAGGGAACCTCGGATGCAGGAAACGACAAAAGACTCCACTGTGCAGCCTGACAGAAACAATTAAGAATAGGAAGAAAAGTCCAAGCAACAGGAAACGCCAAATTTTACCTCATCGAAATGAAGATACATAGTTGCTGAAAGGCCCAAAATAAAACTTCCCAGCCATAGAATCAATAGTCGGATCCAATACATGAAGGACCATGCGCTCATTGGAAAATTCATTGGATTTTGGCCTACGGAAAAACCCCTACAAGGATGGATCTCTGCCAAATGGAAACCCAAGGGACAGGTTACCCTATAGCTAGGACCAAAAGGGTTTTTCACGATGATTTTTCTCTGCATCAAGGATCGAAATAGGGTAATAGACGAAGGTCCTTACTTCTTCAACTCGGTTGGTCTGTATTTAAGAGCATGGAGAGAGAGATTCAACCCTGACAAGGAGGATCTCAGCCCGGCACTAGTATGGATCAGGCTGTACTCGCTCCCAATGGAATACTGGGATGAAGAATCTCTCAGAGATATAGGTGGGGGGCTAGGAGAGTTCGTCAAAATTGTTGAAGAAACGAAAATGAGTAGATACACCTCCTATGCCCGCATATGTGCCTTCATGCGCCTGGACAAAGCCCTTCCGGAATCGGTAAGCCTCTTCCATGATGACTATGAATGGATTCAACCATTAGATTTTGAACATGTTCCCTTTCGTTGTCGTAAGTGCCATGCCCTTGGGCATCTATTTAGGGATTGCCCTCTTAATTTTAAACCCCAAACTTCTAAACCCTCAGGCAAGGTAGACCATGAGGGCTTCACTAAGGTTGCAAGCCACAAAAGATCAAAAAAAAAACCTCTGGGAAAAAACCCCAGCAGGATGCTCCCTCCATCCCTTCCATGAGCAACAACTTCGAGGTTCTTGCAAAAAATTCAGAAGACCCACCCCAGTACTCTAAGCCAATCCCTCAGTCGATCATCCCATCCTCCCCGATCCCTCTTTCAGCTTCCTCTCCCAATCCCATGCCTCCAAAAGTCCTCAATGGGACTCCCAAAGTATCCCCAAAAATCCCCAATAGGAAGTCCGTGGAAATGGATGTGGATGAACCCCATAGTCAATCCATGCACTTAGCTCTCATCTTAGAGGAAAGCAGTCAAGTGCAACATATGGATGAAGAACCGGAAAGCATAGATCTGGGTGGTCTAGACATTTTTGAGCTAGAACAAGTATGCAGAAAGAAGGAATATGAAAAGATCCAAGTGCATCAGCTCAGCACTCTGGAAGTTATCATATCCAGAGCCTATCAACAACAACAATTGGGAATACAACCAAAAAGCCAATGGGATGGTTGCTTCCTTCCTAAAGACTCCAAAAAGCGTAGAAGAAAGACTGATCTCCAACGAACTATTACCATAGGGAAAATCCTGGTTGACTCAGGCAGATATGCTAAGCTGACAAAGTACTACAAGCCCACCACTAACAATGAATCATGAAGCTCTCTTCATGGAATCTAAGAGGGCTTAATAGCCCCGGAAACTCAGAATGATTAAAAATATGATAAAGTAGGAACAACCTCAGGTATTCTTTCTACAGGAAACAAAATGCAACATGAGCACATTGGGAAACATCCTTTCAAAAGCATGGCCAGGATGTCACTCAGTTGCAGTGGATGCGTTAGGTGCTTCTGGAGGATTGGCAATTGCGTGGAATACACAAGCAATATTGCTTTCAAACTTCCATGCCTCCCATCACATTATACAGGCAACGTTTCCTATAATTGGTACCAATATTCATTGTCATCTCACTAATGTTTATTTTCCACAGGAAGCAGCCAACAAAATAACTCTTCTAGACACCATAGAATCACTTAACTGCAATAGAGACCATCCCCTATGGATCATTGGAGGAGACTTCAATATGATCACCAAGTTAGAGGAAAAGAAGGGATGTCGAGCCAGGTTGGAACAAGAAAATGAACACTTCAAAGATTTTATCCACAACAATATGCTAATCGATATGCAAACCTCCAATGGAATGCACACTTGGAGCTATCACGGGGTGGGGAGGCAACAAATTGCTTCAAAACTTGATAGATTTCTCATCTCAGACAGTGTAGTGCATCTAGGTGGCAACATTTCGGCATCCATTCTTCCATACTCTGGATCCGACCATTGGCCAATCTCTCACCAATGGCAACGGCCGGGCGACTCCACCAGACGTATATTCAGATTTGAGGCTTTTTGGCTCTCCCATCCCATCTTCAACGACTTCATCAGATCCACTTGGAACAACTTCTCTGTGCCAGAGGGATCAAAAATGTTCCGGTTTCAACAGAACTCAAATTCCTGAAAGCCCAAATCAAACGTTGGAATAAAGAGACTTTTGGCAACATCTTTCAGGCCCAGCAAGAACTAAACAATGAAATGAGAGATCACCAGCAATAAATAATCACATAGGGACACCAGGGCGGGACTTTACAATGGGAAAAACACATTCACAACCAACTGGAGGAAAGAAGAAAGCAGGAAGAAATTCTCTGGAAGCATAAATCTAGGATTAGATGGCTGAAGGAAGGAGAAAGAAACATTGAATTCTTCCATAGAACCACCATTCAAAGAAGAATGCACAACAAGATCTCTTTCATACAAAAGCAAGGAGGGGAAAGAATGGGAAACCATGTAGAGATTGAATAGGAATTCATCAATCACTTCCAGGAGGTCCTTCAAGAACCCCAAATTAACAGACGGCCTGCTATAGAAAAAATCACTCAACATGTGTCAAGAATTATCACAGAAGAACACAACGATCTCCTTCTTCGACATGTAGCGCCTCAGGAGGTGTATATGGCCATGAATTAGCTTAAGGAGGGCAAAGCACCGCGTCCGGACGACTTCACCACTACTTTCTTCCATTCTTTTTGGGAGCTTATAAAAGAGGAAGTGTGGCAGGTGGTGGAGGAAACGCGTACTCTTCATTGGCTTCTTCCCTTGCTCAATTCAACTTTTATTGCCCTCATTCCCAAAGAAGAAAGCACTCCCACTCTAGACAAATTCCGCCCAATCGCACTTTGCAACGTCATATACAAGGTTATATCCAAAGTAATTGCCAACAGGTTGAAGCCGCTTCTGTCCCTGCTCATATCGCCTAAATAATCCGGCTACATGGAAGGACGTCAAATTTTAGATGGCATCATCCTGACTCATGAAATCATACACTCCCTCAAGAACTCCAAATAGGAAAGTATGATTCTTAAGATAGACCTATCCAAAGCATTTGATAAACTAAGTTGGACTTATATACAAAAAATGTTACATGCCTTTGGTTTCTCACCAATGTGGGTTCGCTAGATTCAAGTCTAATTTCCACTTCCTTCTTTTCAATCCTCATAAATGGTATTCCGTCATGTCCATTCAGTCCCTCCAAAGGCATCACGGAAGGGGATCCCCTATCCCCTTTCCTTTTTGTTCTGATGGTTGAAGGGCTGGCTTGACATATCAAGCAAGCCCTTCTTTCCAAACGTCTCAAAGGAATTTCTATCCACAATTCTCCTACCACTACTCATCAACAATTGGTTGATGAAAACATGCTTTTCAGGCATCCATCTATTTAGGAAGCCTCCACCTTTAAATCCCTCCTGAAGGATTTCTCGGACGCTTCAGGAACAAACATAAACAAATCCAAATCGCAGATCTTCTTCTTTCACACCCTGCCCATCACTCAATAGGCCATCGCACGCATTCTAGCCTTCCCCATAGCCTCTCCGCCTTCCAATTACCTGGGTGCCCCCATTATAGACTCGGCAATCAAGCATGCCTCCTAGCGTTTTCTCCTTGAGAAAATTGAATCCCGTCTTACTTTATGGACTCACAGAACTCTGAATATAGCTAGTAGATTAGTGCTAATCAAAGATGTGCTTTAGGCAATGCCGCTATGTCTATTCTCAATCCTGACAGCACCTAAATGGGTCCTAAAAAGAATCAGGGATCTTCAGCACAATCTTCTCTATGGGTCATATGCTACAAATCACAAATGGGCCCTTGTCAAATGGACTACAGCATGCAAGCCAAAGCAAAAAGGGGGCATAGGTCTGCAAGACCCCATCAATAGTAACGAAGTCATGGGTGCAAAAATCTGGTGGCAATGGCTCTCAACCCCCAATAAGCCTTAGGCAGCCATATGGACAGCCAAATATGCCAATCACAGACCAATGGAGGAGCTTATTAGATTCACCCCATCTGAAAAAGGATCGCTAATTTGGAATGTAGCTAGACAACATTTCTTGCTATTCCAACAACACAGTTTTTGGGAAATTAGAAGTGGTAGCACTCCCCAATTTTGGACAGACCCCTGGAATCAGCTTCCAAAGCTCAACAACATTCTCAGCCCACCACCTTGCCAAGATTGGGAGGAGAAAAAAAAGGAATTAGTCAAGCAACAATGGACTCAGGAGATAGAACAAGGGTATAGACAATGGAAGCAAACCGACAAGCTTATCAGAAATGCTAATACTCAGACCAAAGAAAGCTTGGAGTGTGAGCTCCAAAATGTCACATCAGATATTTCGAAGGCAATGATATCTTCAGATGGGGATATTCCCCTAGAGGACCCTTTACATCCAAAGAGGCCTACAGGATTAGAGGCCAAGATTCAACGCCCCTGGATCTTATATGGGGGAAAATATGGGCGATTGGTACTTGGCCCAAAATATCCTTATTTCTTTGGCTCATAGGGCACCGAAATATCTTAACTTGGGACAATTTAAGGAAGAAAAACATTCATGGGCCCTCCATTTGTCCCAACTGTCATTTGCAAGAGGAAACGCTTCAACATCTCCTAGACTTGTGTTCTCTCGCCAACCCACTGTGGGAGAAGTCCAGTTTCCGATGCCAAAGAAAATGCCGAGGGTCTGAGGACATTATCAATTCCATTCGCCTCTGGCACCAAAGCCCATATAAAAGCGCACTTATGAACCATTTATGGAGACTATTACTCGACCTTCTTTTATGGAAAATATGGAAAGAAAGGAACAAGCGTATTTTCAAAGACCAAAGCACCCCTTTAGAAATCATTTGGGGCAACTTCTATCACAATCTGAAAGAGACCCTAGCGCTTCAATCTTGGCTTCCGATGACTTTCCCACACTGGAAAATGAGGCAACCATATGGGAAAACTGGAACATTCAACTCCCTCAAGGGACTCCCACTTGCAAGCCTTTAAAAAGCATGAACATCAGACAACACTTATGGTCCGCCCCTCCAAGGCATAGATTCAAACTCAACTTTGATGGAGCTTCTAAGGGCAACCCCAGAAAAGCATGTTTTGGTGGCATCTTCAGAGATCATACAGGCTCTCCTCTCCTGATTTACCTCGGCAACATTAGATGTGACATGAATAACTCAGCTGAGCTGGAGGGCCTCTAGTAAGGATTACTCCTTTCCCAGCAACATGTTTTCCAGCCCCTGGAGGTAGAAGGTGACTCCCTTATCCTCATCAACTTGGCCAACCAGCCGATCAATGGAGCTCATGCGCATAAAATCGCCAACAGCTAGAGACTTGAAGCCAGATTGAATGATATAGGAAAAATGCTCAACTCTAACCGAGCAATTATATTCAATCATGTTAAACAAGAAGGCAACGAGGTCACGGATCTACTCGCCAACATGGGAGTGGAAAATGGGCATTCTCTTCTCTCTGGAGTTCTAGATATAATTCAGAATCATGAACAAGAACAGGTTTGCAAAATTCTCGTCCAAAAGGGATGCAGCTACCCCGAATGTGGGTGTCTAGCCAGCTTATAAACGTGATGGGACAAGGGTGTGGTGAGGCGAAACGACACATGCCTGCCTTGTACCACCTGGAGTATCACTTCGTGTAGACTTAATCCACCCGGTCTGTCAATCGATTACCTTATCTCCTTCGTACGCCCAGGAATGCGAGATGCCTTGGCCCTCTTCAATGCTGCAGTTATGATGGGGGCAATTCGAGGGAGGACGGAGCAGGATAAAATCAGGTTTAGCGGAGGGATTGTTGTGGAGTCTTTGGTGCTTTGCAGGTCTGGGTATCGTCTGTTATGGTCTATCGCTCCATTAAGGTTTCTTTGGGAGGCCGCTATGTTATGCTTCTTAACCTGCAAAGTAATACCGAATAGAGAACATGCGAAGAAAAGATACCTAGAACACAGAATATGCGAAGAAAATATACCCAGAACACAGAATAGCAATGATTTTATTACTCAGAGAGAAATGTTCACAGGCCTCTTCGAGGGGGCAACCTCCAATAGAGCAGAGCTCGATTACAAAAACAAGACACGATACTCCTCGCAGGGAGTCTCTATCCTTTATATATGACTCATACATGCAATACCACGGGCCAATACCGTGGGTTTTATTAATACCATCTATCTAATACTACCGCCTATTTACCCTTTATTTAATACTACCGCCCATTTGCAACTAACTGTGGTCCCTTCATTAATTGCGGGTTAACCACTTACAAATATTAATATGGGCTTTATTGACTCTTGACTATGACGTGATCCCATGACAGAAATAAGGGGGTTAGGGTGGGACCCTAAAAAACCCTCCATCATGATTCAAAATCTTACTACAAGGCATGTGATGTGTATCAAAGGAGGGTACGCCATCGCAGAGAGATGAGCTGCCTCTGAACCCATAGATGATGTTACAACCTTTTCAGAAATGGGAAATAGATTTTGTGGGCCCCATTTAGCCCCAAGGGAAGAAGACAGGAGTGCAGTACATTATCACCGCGACTGAGTATTTGACTCGATGGGCGGAGGCACAACCTATGAAGGATTGCACAGGCGTGACCACTATGAAGTTTCTCTTTGAGTATGTACTGATGTGATTTGGGTGTCCAAAGATTTTGATGAGTGATCACCGTACGCACTTTCTGAACGAAACAATCAGTATGCTGACAGAGGAATTTCAGGTATATCACCAAAAAAGCATTCCCTATCACCCACAGACTAACAAGATGGTGGAATCATTCAATAACGTGTTGGAGAATGTGTTGAGCAAGGTTTGCAATGATCAGCGAAGTGATTGGGACCTGTGCATACCCACCATACTATGGGCCTATCAGAAAACATGCAAAAGTTGACTGGACATGCACCCTTTAGACTTGTATATGGTGTTGAAGCAATGATGCCCATGGAATAAATTTTTCCTAGTCTACACATAGCGGCACTCATAGGTATGATGGATCATGAAGCCTTGGAAGAGAGGCTCGCACAACTTGCTGAGCTTGAGGAAGAGAGATTTCTAGCTGGATTTCACCAATAGGTCCAAAAGCAATGTGAAAAAGCATGGCATGATCGACACATTAAGTTGCGCACCTTTAAGGTAAATGATCTAGTTTTGTTATATGATAGCAAGTTTTATCAATTTCTAGGGAAATTCATAATGCACTGGTTAGGGCCCTATGTCGTTAAGGAGATTACCGACGGAGGGGCAGTCTAGTTGGTTAAATTGAATGGATATCCCTTCCCATGAAAGGTGAATGGTAGCCGATTGAAGCCATACATCGGTGATCTGGCCAGGTGACTATATGAGGGTAGCATAGTCTTAGCACTCTAGGTAGTTGAAAGGAGGCAGAGGACTATAAACTACACAACCCAGGTTTGGGAATTGTGCAATTGGAGGAATATGCAGGATGAGGAAATATCACAGGGTTCATGAAAACTTGAAGGGAGTTGCAATACCTATGGATAAATTGGCAGGTCAACCAGAAAGTGACCGTTAAAGTCACTGTTCATGATTTGACGGTAGGAATGTAGCTAAATGGAGCGCGCAACTGGCATTTAAGACAAACTTTATGGGTAAGATCCTTGGAAATCTATAGCCAATCCAGCATTAATGAACCAAATGTGGGAGGAACGGTCAGATTTGAATTCAAAAGGCCCTATAAATTACAGGTGGAAGCCCAACAAAAAACACTTTGCATTTTGAGAATTGAGTTGTTGAGCTCTCAGGCACATATGAACTGTGAAAGCTATGAATTTTTTCTAACAAGTTCAATATTTGAGACTTTGCCAAAGGAGACACAAGATTTCTTGCATAGTATCATGTTGATGCCTGCAGAAGCTATGGACACAGAAGCAGTGACAACTGAGGGGGTGTGCGGGAGGTTGTTAGGGAGGTAAAGGGAGATTCTCCAGAAGTTGCAGAGGTACTAGCTAAAGTCCCCAAATCACCACAGACACTTAGATCGAAACCAACCCCAACCAAGGAGAGTGTAAAGGATAAGAAGGGAAAGCAAGCTGCGATATTGGTGCATGCATCGCCTAGACAAAACCCACAGAAGGACAAGCCCACTACACAAGAAAAGAGAAAATCCATTAACCTGGAGCCGAAGGAGGAAGAAATTGAGGACATCCTGATGGATGATGAGGACTTAGGGGTAGAAGTGGAGGAAGTTTAAGTCTAGGGTGTTGATCCTATCACTAAGTTGCCTGAGTACGTCCCTCCACAAAAGTGCAAGACCAAGGTGCCAAAGGAAATTGATGAGAGCAAGGTCGCCTTGCACACCCCTCTACTACCAGACGAAATTGTCTTTGAAGGACCATGATTGGGGTGGGTTCCTCTATTAAAATTGGAAGATTGGGACTTAGCTGACCATGAGAAGTTCCTGCACTTGGCGAAAGAGCAGCTAATGCACTGCGTTCTTGACAAAACCACTAGGATGACTACATTGGAATCATGGAAGTGACTCAAGGGAGTAAAAAAGGCAGGTATGCTCAACCTACTATGGGTTTCGCACTACAATCACACCCCCATTATAGTATTGGTCATTAAGAAGCTTCTATTCTTGGTGCACAATGGGTGTTTGTGGCTGGAGGAGCCAATACCCATCACCGAGAGATTGACTGATAGGATCATGTAGCTACCCTACACAGGGGAAAATCCAGCCATAATGTTTGGTGGAAAAGGTGGTGAACAAGCCCTCGCAGAGGCCATGAAGGAGAAATTCAAGCTCATGAAGAAACCACGAGGCTATGCAATATTGGGTATCTGTGACCCTGTGGTTAAGGTGGCCATGCAGATTTTTGGCAGGAAAGGTTATGAGGAAGTGTCACACAGATGAAGTGTCAGCACTAGTCATTTCTCTTGCAGCCCAATTCACCAAAGGAGACCAATTTAATTGGGCACGTTATCTACACAGTGAGTTCCTTGTGAACTTCCGCGAAGCACAGGAGCTCAAAAAGACCTTCCACTATGTGTGTCTCTTGCTGTCTATTGTGTTGGTAGCCTGGGAGCTACCGGAAGACAGTCAATTCCCCTCGGTCGCGCCAAAACTACCATAAGTAGCGAAGTATGTTTCATTGTGGGTGACCAAGGATGCTCAACGCATCAAGGACAACAAGATCTTCTAGATCTTGATGGAAATGAATATTCCGCATGGCTATCAACTTTTTCAAACCGTGATTGTCACCTACTGTGTTTGTAAAACTACAGGGGTACGCAGAGTTCAAGGCATACTTTAACCAGGTATCAATCAGGGCATAGAAGCACCCTGAATAGACATGGTATGACTTACCTTACTTGGAAATGGATGACGTGATTGATGCAGTACCTAATCACTGGTCAGTAGAGTGGCGCACTACCTCAGACTTAGTGGTGGGGTCGAGCAATTGCGCCACGCAATGCAAAAAGGAGGAGGCCAATCTCAATATGGCATAGCTGGCCAAGAAGAGGAAGAAGGAGGCTACTGACAAGGCCTAGGCAGATCATGATGCTGCCCAACAAATAGAAAAGCAGACGGGTGAAATAGAGCATGGATTTGACAAAGGCACGAGGTCACCTTTGCCCGAAACAGAGGAAGAAATGGGCAAGCAAACAAAGTAGCATGGCACGGACCCATAGATGATGTTGAACGTATCAAGCCTCCAAGGGAACAAGAAAAATTGGGGTTGAGGAAGAAATTCAAGGCCATTAAGGCATCATTGGACCCAATCACCCTCACAGAGGGAGATTTGCATCATATTGGAGAAATGGTATGGGATGTCACTGCGAAGGCACTACAATAGTTCAAGCAAAAGTAGTAGCTACTATTAGGGGCATCTAGATGGGTCAGCAAGAGCTGCAGACCTGCGCATCACAGGTTTTCACGGTGTCCACCAGCCTTGCAATCGCTACTTTAGAAGCTATCAAGAGGCTGCGTGCGAACGTCTCCCATGTGATAGTGCTGCCGGATGGAGCACTAACCATAGATAATGAAGCTGACAGGCCCACTGTCAACGCCCTCAAGGGAGTGGGGTTGAACTTGGTAGCACTCCCTGATGAGGTGCTCCACCTATTGTAGGATGGAGTGACCATGGAGCTAAGGTCCCACGAACACTACGCTTTACAGGTGATCAGTGAGAAGAATATTAATAATGAATAGATGGCCCTATGGCGAGACTATGTCATCGTCGTCATGACTGAGGTAACCGACTGAAACAAGCACATAGTTTAGGTCATGGAGGAGGCATGCCGAATGGTCTCGGAGTTAACCATTCCTAAGGAAGAACCAATCGAGGTGCACATTTGCAAGCTTGCTATAGGGGTGCACAATGCTCACACAAACTTGGCTAAGTTTTAGCTAGAGCTGCACCTACAGATTTCAAATTTACATTTGCAGGCCCAACCTTCAATTCCACTAGAAGTAAAGGAGTAGCGTGCAACCATTGTCACAGAGGCTATAATAGCGATAGAGAGTACAGTAGCAAAATTGACACAACTTTTTGAACAGATGTTTGAGGTCCTAACAAGCCTACAGGAGGACCTTAATGTATAATGACTAGAGACAGAAGTGCAAGAACTACAATAGCACTATGAAGAATTAAAAGGTACAACGCAAACCATCGCTCTCACACAAATACTGTTGAAGTTGTAGGAGGACAAACAATTGAAAGAACAAGTAGATGTAGCACAGCACAAGGAGGCAGTGCTGAAGGTGTGCTTGAAGCCCTGGTTGGATGAGGCTTATTTAGTCATGGCCTCTATTGAAGGCAATCTTTCTAATCTGC
The DNA here is from genome assembly GCA_000404065.3 of Pinus taeda. Taxonomy (NCBI): domain Eukaryota; kingdom Viridiplantae; phylum Streptophyta; class Pinopsida; order Pinales; family Pinaceae; genus Pinus; species Pinus taeda. The sequence goes on along the minus strand of APFE031421379.1, from coordinate 50,862 downwards.
AAGCAACTCAGTAGAAGCTTCAGGCTAACAGTTCAGGGCCAGTGACCGTGCATTTGGTTGAAGAAGCGAAGTAGGCAGCCGCACAGTGCACTGCCGAGGTTGCTTTCATATAGGTCGAGCTGGGAGGTCTTTGTGTCAAGATCTCTGTGCCCATAGAGTGACTCGACGGCAAGTCACCATGTTTGTGTTGGTGAAATTTTTGGAATGGGTTCCCCCAAGGACAATTTTGGGGCTAAAAGCCCATGTTTTGGGACACTTTTGTAATAAAGTTGTAAAGTCTTCACATTTTGTGGTCGCAGAGCATGAAGGTGTCAAGAGTCATAAAGGGTTGTCCGCCCTTATTTTGTAAATGGTAAATTCGGCTATAAAGATCCACCCATGGTCCGCGGACCATGGGATTGTATAAAAATGAGTTAAGCAAGTAAGCTCTAAAGTAGTTTTTGGTAAGAAGGAAAGAATGAGTTGAGGAGTTAAACATTACAGTCTAAGTGTTCTCGAGTCTTAGTGTAGGTAGAGGCTTGCAGCTAAGTGCATAGAGGCCTAGGGTGGAAGTCCACAGCTGAGTGCATGGACCCCTGCAATGTGTGCGCAAGGTGGATAGAGTCTGTATTAATTTAAAGATATCAATAAAGACAAGTATTCTTCAAATTCTGTGTATTTATTTCTTGTTAATGCATCTGGTTATATTGTGTTTTGGGTTTAATTTAGAATGTTCATGTGATACGCGAATGTATGTGAATGTATTGGTTAATTGAACACAAGTAAGAATATATGTTTACGTAGTGCTAACTATGGTTTATTGGTAAGATAATTAAAACATTTAAGATAACTTGGGAACCTATATAATACACTGTTATAGCCGTGCGGAAGTACTTGGATCGTGGGTTAAGGCTGTGTAAAGGTCAATTGTACACCTTCGCGGAGGTCCTAAAGGGCAGAATAAAGGGTAGACCAATAGAGCCCTAAGGCTTAGCAACCCGCACGAAAGTAGGAACATAGGGTATAATGCGACATCACAACCATCTAAGGGTGCAGAAACTTGGTTCCAGCATCCCCCCATACTACTTCGGGTGAGACTTTGGTCCGCGCTCTACGCGTTGATGCCAAAAGGGCCAGTAGTTTCGGGATTTGTTTGGCTAACTAACGTTGAACCTGGGAGAGGCCCCACAAATCCAACACTCTCTTATACCCTATAATAAAATAACCATAGTTATACATGATGATAATTGAAGAACACACCATAAATGTAAAAATAGATAAATAGACAACAGTAATCATGAATCAACTTTGGACCCCTGGATAGTCATGTCCTATGCTATGGTGGTGTCAGAGCGGGTGGATTTCTAGGGTATTCCTAGAATTCCATATCATCCTTATTTGGTTTAATCATAGTGAATACAAACCCTAGCTTCTCCCTTAACTGGCCCACCCACCACTAGAATAGAAATCTCCTTGTGGAAACAAACATAAGATATTTTGAATGGATGTTGTCTCCTTAGTTTCAGTTGGTGGGTTTCCCTCCTATCTGTTAGCACTCAAATCTACCTTAGGCTGAAATAAGGCAAGACTCAAGGCCACATCAAACCACGCTCAGCCTCGTAGCTAGCCCTACGAGGACAGGAGAGGGCTCTCTCCGGGTCAAACTCAGCAAAAGATAATCGAAATGGCTCGAGATGACTGAATTGATGACAGATTTTAGGCTAGGTATGAAGTACAAAGAGTTTAGAATTGATTTTTTATGATTTTGTTGAAATCAAGGGAAGGCAATTTTGGGTGCGGGGATGAGGCACAGTTTTTTGCAGAGGTCCACTTGGAGCAAGATAGGTGATTGTTTTGATGCCTTAAAGCAGGTGAGATGGATAGATCAGACCAGTGAGAGGCTAAGGAGAGCAAGGGGTCTCAAGGATTCTCCTTAAACTGAAGAAAACATATAATATTAAACAAATTTAAAGGCAGGGCATAGCAATTTCATGGATTCTACCTTAACACTTCATTTGTTTAATAAGAGAAGATTCAATAGAGATAATGATTCACATACACAACTTACAAGTACTAAGAGAAACACACCATCAAGACATAAAGCCACATGGATCCCAAATAGTGCTGCAAAACTTCCTGAGCATCTTGATGGGAATCCTCTAGGTTCTCTTCATGTTGCTGAAATGGTTTCTTGTACAGTGCTTCCATGATCTCATCGTCCATAAAATTATCATCTTCATAATATTTCTCAAGGGTTTCAATAAAAGTAGAAGCATGTTTGCAATAGTCATGAACTAAATTTAATGATGGATAAGACGCTTGATATCTTTCAATGAACAAGGCATGAAAATCTTTTAAACAATAAATACAGGCTTTTTCATACCAAGATTGGGCTTCACCTTCCAGAGTGGCCAAGAACATCTTCATCAAGCAATCATTAGGAAAATCAACCTTCAACTTGCAAATATGCATGTGAAATGTGACCAAATGTAAAGCAGCATCCTTCCTATCATCATCTTTAAACATAGGCAAATTCCTTGACCAATCTACCTTCAGAATTTTGTTTGGGAAACCTGGAATGTGATCCCAGCTCATGGGAGCGTATCGTCTTGCAAACTGTTCCATCTTGAAAAGCTTAAAGCTACTGATCTTCCTCGAGTGAAGTCACCATGAAGCATTGATTTTTGGATTTTTCAGTGAATGGAGTCGCCAGGTGAATGATTTCAGCCTTGCCAGTGTCTGATCGTTGTACACCATCAAAAATCAGATCTGAACTTGATACATGTACTGGGGCAAGTAACAAGTTAAGTGTTATAATTACAAGCTACACTGGAGATCGACTGAAGCAGCGTTTATCTACTATGCACTCGCAGAGCAAGAGCAGTTCGAAGGCTACCTGGCGTGACTTCAGACTCCGTCTGTAGCTATAAATCAAATAACACTAACAAGCAAACCAGTTCTTCCCCAATGGAGTCGCCACTATGTTAGAGTCGGTCTAGTTATCCCTCCATCAGAGATCAAATCTCTTTTTTGCATTTCATCTTTTAGGTGTCCCACCAGTTTTCATCCGTTGCATTTCATTAGGCATGCCATAACTCTGATGGAGTGGTCTGTGTCATTCATTCCCCTCGTGCATATCGTTGTTGGTTTAAGATGAATCATAAAGCTTCACAAGTCATTTTTTTTTAAATTTTTAGGTCTAGGTCTAGGGTTTGAGTTAGTTTAGTCTTGAAATGTATTAGAAGACCAGCAGGCCAGAGGGATGCCTTTGATAAATCATCACTTCAATAATTGTCACCATTGTACAGCTGAATAAGGACTTCTCTTCAAAACTCTGTTTCGAAGGCAAGTCGCCACCTCATTTTTGTAAAAATTGTCAAAATTTTCAGTTCTTCAATTATTCAAGTGCAGCCCTGGTCTCCTTTGCTGAAGCATATTAGAGCTATACCTGCAAAAAATTATCATAGAAACTCATCATTTCAACCTATTTTATGAAGGAAACCAAAAAGGTCAGAGCCTATTAATTTCAAAAAAGTGTCAACAACCAAACATAAGAAAAATGGGTTTTCATTGAGCAAAAATCAAAATGAATGCTATATCAAGTGATTTCTCCTCATTTCCTACCCATTACACATTTTGAGAGCTAAGAGTATCATTGAAGGGTGATTTTGCAAGTTTGAGGAAAGTTCGTGAGTAGTTGGTCAGTTCCAGAGGCGCGCGGCACACTCAGAGCGTGTGGCGCATCAGGCCACTTTCTCCTGTGTAAATACACTGGCACGGCGCATCAGGGGCACGCGGCGCGTTGGGTGAGGCACACGGCAAATACAGCCAATAAGCCCAAAAACTTCAAAATTTTGCTCCAAAATTGCCCAATATGTTTGGATCATCATTTGTGCAAGTAGGTAGAGCCTCCGTCTCTGTTTTTATCCAAGTTTGGTGCTTGCTTCATGGTGTTTGATGAATGGTGATTGTTTAAGAAATCAAACCCTACTTCTTCATAATTTCCAAAGCAACAGTGCTAGGGTTATGATTGACAGTTTTGCTACCAAGTTTATCATTCCTCCATCACTCCCTTATTCCATTTGTCCATTCATTTCCTTATTCCCTAAGTTCTCCCACCCCCTAAATTCATATGCCCTAGTCCTATACCCACTGTCCCTATGTAGCACAGCCCCTTCCTACTTGGCATATTTTGATAATTGAAACAAAATGCACCAAATTCTCATTTCATACAACTCAACATACACTTGGCAATTGGAGATAAAGGTACCAATTTCTCATTTTCAACAAGCTAAACATATCATTGGCATAGACTGGTAACACCATGGAGACGAACACCGACACATCATACAACCGAGACAGTGATTCTACCACAGAATTGCATGCACCAGGAGGGCACTAAAATGTCGAAAAGGGAGGATAGACTCTGAATCTTGGCCGAATCCTCTTTGGCTGAGAATTTCCCTTGATGAGGCACCTTCAGCCCAAATTTCAAGGAATTTGGAGAAAAATTTGTCATTTTGAAATTTTTGGCTTGCGAAACAGGTTTTTTGGCTCTATGCGTTGCGCTCAACGCGCGACCCATAAGATGGGGAGGTCCAAATCACAGGTGGCTTATATTTTGGGATTTGGCATGATGAAATACACATGTTCAACCATTACCAAGGCATTTCATCAAGTTTTGTGTGATCAAAAGCTCAAAAACATCATGAAAATCACCTTTCTGCCACTTTTTGCACCAGCAAGAAGTACTTCTGGGCGAATGCACTTTTGGAGGGTCAAATGGAGACCAAATTTTAAAATTCCACTTGGGTTGGAAAGTAGACATCCAGGGCTTTCCAACAAGCCAACCTGAGCTCAATTTTGATGCCGGGAACTGCCCCAAAAGCAGGTGGAAAGGCACGCAGTGCATAGGGCTCAGGCACGCGACGCACATGGTTTTTTGGCACAATTTTCATCTTCAGCGCAGGAAATGCAGCCAGTTTGACCAGTTTTTCTTGTGGATGAAATTTTTGAGTTATCATGATGTAAATTGATGGTTGACATGTAACTTTGACTCAATTTTACCTATTCTAGATGATTCATTAAAAAAAAATAGTAAAAATTTAATGAATGAATCAGTTTCCTAGCATATAGGGGTAAGTTGTTTGACTACCTAGATTTCAGTTCCTTGTTTAGAATTAGTTCAAACAGCTCCTATAATGATGAGCTCGACCCATAGAGGAAAGGAAAGGGGTTAGGATGGTCTATATGATGTAATATCTCAATCATTTTCATGGGTTGGAGAGGTTGGACTCTTGGGATAGCTTGAGACTATATTGTACATATTTTATCAGCATTTTTGGCAAAGGAAAGACCAGGGTTTTGCAGCACTATTGGGATCCATGTGGCTTTATGTCTTGATGGTGTGTTTCTCTCAGTAATTGTAATTTGTGTATGTGAATCATTATCTCTATTGAATCTTCTCTTATTAAACAAATGAAGTGTTAAGGTAGAATCCATGAAATTGCTATGCTCTACCTTTAAATTTGTTTAATATTCTATTTTTTCTTTAGTTTAAGGAGAATCCTTGAGACCCCTTACTCTCCTTAGCCTCTCACCGGTCTGATATATCCATCTCACCTGCTTTAAGGCATCAAAACAATCACCTATCTTGCCCCAAGTGGACCTATGCAAAAAACTGTGCCTCATCCCCGCACCCAAAATTGCCTTTCCCTTGATTTCAACAAAATCATAAAAAATCAATTCTAAACTCTTTGTACTTCATACCTAGCCTAAAATCAGTCATCAATTCAGTCATCTCGAGCCATTTCAATTATCTTTTTCCGTGTTTGACCCGGAGAGAGTCCTCTCCTGTCCTCGTAGGGCTAGCTACGAGGCTGAGCGTGGTTTGATGTGGCCTTGAGTCTTGCCTTATTTCAGCCTAAGGCAGATTTGAGCGCTAACATAGTGTGGCGACCATACTGGGGAAAAATCTCAAATGGTTTGCTTGTTGATGTGTTTGTTTCACAAGTCTTAAACGGAGTCTGAAGTCACGCCAGGTAGCTTTCGAGACACTCTTGCTATGCATAAGCGGAAGTAGATAAACGCTGCTTCAGTCGATCTTCGGTTAGCTTGCGAAACTTTAATTTGCAAATCACCCCGGTACCTTTGATCGTTCTAGAACTTTGGATGATTGAGTCTAGCAAACGATTGGCTGAATTACTTTCATTCTTTTGATCTCCTGATAAATACACTGGCTTCAAAAAGACATACAAGAGCTAATCCAGATCCGAATCCACCTCCTATTTATGAAAATCCAAATTTGATTCGAAAAGTCCTCTGTCAAGAAAGCTCGGCGACTCCCTTGGTTAAATCTCATTCATGTCTTGCACTTTTTGAATACATTGAAGAACTTGCTTTCGACGCAAGGTTTGAATTGTCATTATTCAAAACCAAGTCCGAAAACGCTCTCGATTCTATTGTTCCAAATCCTGACTTTGCTGCAGCTCTTGAATTTGAAAGGCATAATAAATTAATTGACAATTTTATCTTGAGGCACCTTCAGACCACCATCCAAGCAGCCAATCTTTCTGAGTTTTTAGAAGCCATATCTGCAAACATTGGATCCACCGTCACGACATCTACCTCTAGAGTTCCTACTGAACCGCCTTTCATTCCTACCATTCCTTTGTAGCCTATAATTACTTACTCCAAAACTACAGCTAATTCCCCTTCTTCATCCCACATTTCTTCTCCTCCGCATACACCTCTGCATACTCCCCATACAGTAGCAACATCCACTCTGCCAACAACACCGAGAAAAAATCCACCTAGAACAATGGCTACTCACTTTTCACCTCTTGCTTTACCTCAGCAATGGCATGATATGCCCGCAGACTATCAGAGTAAAATTCCTTTATTTGATGGCACTCCTCAAAGTGTGTCCGCTCAGCAGCACATAGACAAAATGGCAACTTTTTATGATTTATATGAGATTGATGACGAGGATGTAACTAT
>APFE031421379.1:0-36654 GCA_000404065.3 Pinus taeda | reverse complement strand
ACTATATTGTACATATTTACAACAATTTTGGCAAAGGAAAGACCAGGGTTTTGCAGCATTACTTGGGATCCATGTGGCTTTATGTCTTGATGGTTTGTTTCTTTCAGTTCTTGTAAGTTATGTTTGTTCATCATTATCTCTATTGAATCTTCTCTTATTAAGCAAATGAAGTGTTAGGGTAGAATCCATGAAATTGCCATGCTCTGCCTTTAAATTTGTTTAATATTCTATGTTTTCTTCAGTTTAAGGAGAATCCTTGAGACCCCTTGCTCTCCTTAGCCTCTCACCGGTCTGATCTATCCATATCACCTACTTTAAGGCATCAAAACAATCGCCTATCTTGCCCCAAGTGGACCTCTGCAAAAAACTGTGCCTCATCCCCACACCCAAAATTGCCTTTCCCTTGATTTCAACAAAATCATAAAAAATCAATTCTAAACTTTTTGTACTTCGTACCTAGCCTAAAATCAATCATCAATTCGGTCATATCGAGCCATTTCGATTATGTTTTGCCGAGTTTGACCCGGAGAGAGCCCTCTCCTGTCCTCGTAGGGCTAGCTACGAGGTTGAGCGTGGTTTGATGTGGCCTTGAGTCTTGCCTTATTTCAGCCTAAGGCAGATTTGAGCACTAACACTATCCAAGTGATTGACTGTAATATGAAGTAACAAACATGATATTGCACCTATCAAATACATGTTCTTCCCTATCCTCCCAAACAAACACTCAAACAAGTGTCCTTGCTACTTGTAAATAACACTTTGAAGCAATTTGATTTGAGAAAATAAATGGTATTCAAGTTATCAAAGACCACAAGGATATTCTAATAACCACCCAAATCAAAACCTTGAACTCAGGGAAATCCAAAAATTATTAAAATTATTTTGTGGAGTTGTCATATTTCCTTAAAAGCATAATCTCACGGTTGAAAGAGACTTTGAAGTGTTCTGTACAAGTTGACTAGCCAGTAGTGAATTGTTTAATCTTTACGAGCATCTTTTTTTTGTGTCATGAGCCACTCTAGGTTTTTTATCCTCGAATTTATATTAATTGCTTAATCAGATGAATAATTTGATCGATTTGGAAATGTAGTGCGACCACGCAGAAGAAGAATATTTTCAAGAGACCGTTCCACCAAAGTAGTGACTGGTGAAGTAGTTCATGACTTATAAGAGATCACATAGTCACGTTTTCGAAAATTTGGATTACTTGGATGTTCTCCTGAGGTATAAGAATGTGATATCACGAACTAGGTGGGAATGTGACTGACTGAAGGTCGCATAGTCATAGGGAAGAGTTGGTCGCATTTTCTACAATTTGGCCTGAGGCATTGGAATGCAACCAAGCGACTTGTCTAGAAGTGCGACCTCTTGGAGGTTGCTCAGTTGCAATGAAGTTGGTCGCACTTCCTGTTGAGACTCTTAAGACGTGACTTTGAAACTTATGGGCTTTCCAAAATAATGTGACCTGTTGGAATGTTGGTCTTGGCAAATTCTCACTCATTGGGGTATTTTCAGTAGGCTCACCACAAATGATAATCATACATTTGTATACTCTTACAAAGTTTTTCATTTACTACTGGAATACGATATGCTTGACCCTCACTTCCCAAAAACATTTCCTTTAATGCTACCCTTTTTACTTACCATGTGATAATACAAACACAAAAGGAACATCACCAGAAAAATCTACTCTCAGATTCGAACTTTACAACAAAATCAACAACACACATGGCTTCTAAGACCTTGACTTTCCATAGCCACAACATGGTTGAGAATATACTTCACAACATTATCTCTTCTTAGGAATTCTCTTAAATATTAAGGTTTAGCGTGTTGATTTTAGATGTAAATTTCTCAATATGTTCCTTTCGTGGTTCCACCCAATTCCCCATCAATAAAGAGAGAACCTCATTTTCTTCTGCAACATCTTCCCCTACTAGTTGTTTCAACTTCCTTGTTGATGGATCCAAGGTTGTCTCCCAAAATTGTAAGTATCATCTCTCCTAATTCTTTGAAATTTTGAATGTTATATGATGCATTTGATGGAAAAGTCTTTTGCAATTCCTTTAAATCACCATCATCGAAGTAGCAATGAACTTGCGTACCCCTCTCAACCTTGTATACTAGTGGAACTCCTACATATATGGAACCTTCCTCACAAAGAGTTTACTAATATCTGCAAAACAAATGTTAATAGAAGAGTGTGAATATGATCACTATCTACATTAGCATCCGTAAGTATGATGATCTTATGATATTATAAAGCATTTTCTTGAAATCCTCACCTTTCACCGCAAATCCTAATCCAATGATAAGATATTGAATGTCTACATTTTTATACATAGTTGCTTCAACTTTATGTTTAATGTTTAATATCTTACCATACATAGGTAAGATAGCATAAAATCTCCCATCTCATCCTTGTTTTGTGCTATCACCTGCAGACTCTCCTTCAACTATAAAAATCTCAAATTCACAAGGATATGAAGTAGAGAAGTCAACCAACTTTCTCGGAAGTGTAGAGGACCTTAAAATTATTTTTCTCCTTACCAATTATCTTTCCGCTTTTCCTGCCATGGATGACATGTACGCAACTAAAACCTTTGAGAGAATGGATTCTATAACTTGAGGATTACATTCCAAATACTCTGTAAGATATACGTGAACATATTGGTTCACAATCCTCCTCACCTATGGATTGCCTAATATTCACTACAAGAAAAAAGGACATTGGTGAGGGGTGAAAAATGTCACCATAAGCTCATTGGTGACGGTCAAAAGAGCCTTCATCACCAAAAAACTAAACATCACCAAAAGTGACATCACCAAAAGTATAGGTGTTGTAGTGAAATTCAAATTCTGTCACCAATAATGATTTATAATTATGGATAGTGATCGTCACCATTTCATATCAGGAATGGTGATGGACCATAGCCTCCATCACCAAAAACTGAACGTCACCAAAGGTGGTGTCGCCAAAAGTATAGGTGTTGTAGTGACATTCAAAGTCCATCACCAATAATGATTTATATTGGCATATAGCGACCGCCACCATTTCATATGAGCAATGGTGATGGACCATAGCCTCTGTCACAAAAACCTGAACGTCACCAAAGGTGGCATCACCAAAAGTGTAGGTGTTATGGTGACATTAAAGGTTTTTCACGAATATTGCTTATAATGTCGGATAGTGACCATCACCATTTCACATGAACAACAATGATTTATTGTGATGGATCTTTCATGGCCATCACTATTGGTGCATATATATGGTGACATGCGTTGATCCTCACCAAAAGACGCATTGCCATAAGTATAGGTGTTGTGGTGACATTCAAGGTCTGTCATGAATAATGACTATAATTGCAGACATCTACCATCACCATTTCATATCAACAACAATGATTTATGGTTACAAATCTTTGAGGTTCGTCACTATTGATGCATATATATGGTGGCATTCGTTGGCCATCACCATTTCATATTTTGGTGACGGTTGAAAAATGTCACCAAAGCTCATTGTTGATGGTCAAAATATCATTCCATATGGATCATGTCAGGGCATGACGGAATCGAACCACCAACCTCCTGCTTGTAAAGCAGGTGCTCTTCCACTGGGCTAGCACCCTTTAAAGAATTAGACTTTTGAAATTAGACCTTGAAATTTCACAAATTGTAAATTCTACAACTTTCAATAAATTAAAGTCTCAACAATATTTTACTAAACAAGCAAAGAAACATCAAAGCTATAGGTCCCTACCTAATGGTTATGGAACTTATGAAAAGTGGGTGGAGGGAGAAATAATTATGTATAAGAGAATCATATGTTCAGTTGAAGACTCAATTAGAAGTGAAAGTCTGAAGACATTTATAATCTATAAATGACCTATAACTAGAAAATGCACCAAATATTGCAAAGGAAATGTCATAAGTTGATAACATATGGAAGAAGAATATTTATGAAGACAGATGCAATATGTTATAGGTTGAGTGAAAGAAAAATCTCAATGTTGTTGTTTTCTTCTATGCAAATGTAACACGAATCTTCAGAAACATGAACGACATATGATAATAAAATATATATATATTATATATATATATATATATATATATATAAACCAACATGCAATTTGGAATTTCACAAGTCCACACTCAAAACATGACAACAACCAACAAATAAAAGAAATTAACTTGGACAGAAAGAAATAGCTTCACCTTCATTCTTGAGTTGCTTCTATTTATTTGAATTTGACTCATGACATTCTTTATCTGACAAGGAATCAAAATCATCACTAGTATTAAATTCATCCAACACGGATTTTGGATACCCCACTGACATCTGTGTTTTTGTTGCCATGCCTGAAAACCACGGAGTTTCCTGTTGATAGTAGAATAAGATGTGTGCCTAATACTCAAGAACACATTCCTTATTTACCATTGTTACCTGACAAAAAACAAAGAGACAACACAATATCAGTGTACACAAAATCCCCTAGAAAAATATAATCATAACTTAGCAAAGAAGTATAAAAGATGTTCTTAATTAATAAACTTTGTATTTGGAAATACTGTGTATTTAGATTTAAAAAATACTATGTTGTACAACGCTTTTGTCTATTTATCCAGGCAATTATATAATAGCATATGTCACACAATAGTAATCTACAGTACCTAAAGTAAAAATACAAATTTTCTCAAGAAAATAGATTTAGAAAAGAGATTTGAAAACTATAAGTTTGTCATCAAAGCTTTACTTAATTTAACAAAAAACTAGTTGGAGTTTGGAAATCAAAATCATTCATAGGAAATGAATAGGACAATGGCCAAAGTCATTATTCATACAAATAAAGCTATATCCACTATTTCCATTTCAGATAACTGAAATTTGGGCAGTGGTCTAACAATTAGAGCTTATTTTCTGGGAAGACTCGTCAATACCATCATTTTTTTTCCATAGTCTGTTGTGTCTCTAGATCTAGATCAGATAGCTTGCCATTCTCAAGTTCTACCTTTCAAGTATTGATTTCTAGCTCACCCTTTAAAACACAAATCTACCACTCCATTTTATTTTGTTTTGTCAAGAAAATTGGTAGGACCTTCCCATCCTCTTTTTTACATAATCAATAACCATCCATCAATGATATAAATAATAATAGATACACAACAAAGGCCAGAGATGTTCTTGTTGTATACCTATGTTCTAGGACTCATCTGACCTTACTAGTGTAAAGAGCTCAACCTGAAAAAATAACATCCACATGGAATTTAGAAAAAAAAATTAAATCGAGCTCCAAGTAAACCAATCAAAATATGAACATCCTTTTAATCAATAAAATCTCTGACTTAAAATAAAAGTGGCCTAGAATTGAATGTTATATCAACCATGTCAAGTAACTAACATTGGGTGAGAAATACAATCCATGCATATTGGATTAGTGAAATAATTGATCTAGTAAAGCTCAAAAACAACTGACATAGAGCTAAGAAACACAAATAAATGATTTAGAACTAAGACATGAGGTTTCCCTTTCAACCCTGTCGTTAAATAACTCTTCTTTATGTCACTTACCATTAAACGTTTTTTGATACCAAGTGGAAGTGGAATTGTAACATTAACCTCTGATAGTCTGTTTCCACAACTACTTCTCAAGATTCTCTCCATTGCCAGCATTTGGGGCTAGATAAGATACATGCAAAAACCATCAACATGAAAATCAAATCTACGTTCTTGTAAAAAAATGGGAGGAAATAAATATCCACAAATTGAAACAGACTATAGGATACCTCATTCTTGCAACATGATTATCTTGTCATGAACAATAAGAAAATAAAACAGGAGAAATGTAAGTTTTGCCACATTTTGACAATGAAATCTTTTGCATATTCTATGAATAATTAATGAAAAAAGTCAGCTAAATCTTATCAGCATCACAATTATAGTAAAACATAAAGGAACTTCTCCGACACATATATAATCCTAAACATAAGTATCTATACATATAAGTATTTATTGAGGACATTGTATTTTGTGAAATTATGGAAGTCAAATCTTTGAAATAACAATTTACGGTACCACTACCTTATGAAGTCCATTCATTCGAGTATTTATGAAGTCCATTCAGGAATTTATTCAAAGTTCAAAGTTCAAACAATTAACATGTAGCCGAAAAAAACTCAGATTTGAAAAGGAGATAACCCAAAGTTGTAGAGTATATATATTACATTTATATATCCTAATTTCTAGACATTGAAATGACACTTTTTAGCAATACTATTGTGAATTCAGCCCAAAATGTTAGAAAAAATTATTGATGGTTATTTTTCTAATATAGAAGTTTTATACATGCATTTATTTAAACAATTAGCTTGCAATGTCAAACATAGCTAAGGATGCACACAATACATTGCATATTTAGCACTGGTGTGTGAACTTGAGACAATGAAGTCCAACATTAACAGTTTTCCTACAATATGCACTAGTAGAATAGGTGAACAATAATATTGTAGGTATGTGTTATGAATATATGTATTGTAGGACAATAAGAGTATGGTTGGAACATTCATGTCCAACCCTTCCAATTTTGCCTCTAATTTTCACTCATCTAATAGGTGAACAATAGAACTATAGGTGTGCATTTTGTATCACTTACCTAAATCCAACACCTTCAGCATAGAAATTTCAAAGAATATGCCCAGAACTGGTAGGTAATTTGCAAAATGAAAGAGTTGGCTTGATTGTTTCTGGAGAAGACTAGATTCTTACATTGTTCAACGTAAATTCATGACACTTTTCCAAGCTTAGATGGAACAAAAAGGAAGCAAGCTAGAAGGTTATTTAAAGAATCCTTACTTAGCTAGGGTAAAATGTTAGCCCTTTTTTGTCAAAAAACATAAATGTAAAAACTTTAAGAAATTCAAAGAAGAGACTGTAGAAATGTTCTTATCAAACCACTAACGTAAATAAAGCTAAGAAATATTGCTTTGTAGAAGAGATACTCATGGTCAAATTAACATGAAAGTGACCTTTTAGCATAGTTAATGCACTAGTGCTCATGTCGTAGTGTCCCAGGGCATGCTAGGGACTACAAGGAGTGCTCATGTACATCTAGAGAAGAGGTGGGGAGACATCGAGTTGTAGTGAGGAGCACTACAAGTGATGAGGGGAAGATACTTGAGGTACCCAACCTCTTGGATTATACCTTGCTACGGGAGCCCCAAACAGAGAGTAGCAGGACTGGCGGATGTGAGTAGAGACGGATGCGGATTAAGTAGCAGAGAGTGCTACAGTGTAGGAGTCCCTGGGCAGCACATGACTAGCAGGCTGCAATAGTGCAAGCCCTAGTTTTGGTCACAAAGGAGCCCTAGCGGCAATCATGAAGGGAGACCTAGATGCAATCTTGAAGGAGCTCTAGCCATAGTCTAAAAGGAATCCCTAGCTGCAGTAAAAAGCAGCCCTAACTGCAGTCAAAAGGAGGCTTAGCCACAACAAGAGAGAAGCCTAAGATGCAGCCTACAGAGAGGCCTAAGATGCAGTCAAGAGAGGCATAAAGATGCAGTCAATAGAGGCCAAATACGTAGCAAAAGGAAGGCTCTTATCCATAGCAGAGGAGGCCTTAATCCATAGGAAGAGGAAGGCCCTTATTAGCCATTAAGAAGAAGCATATAGCCGCAGTCAAGGAAGGTCCAAAGCAGCAGTCAGAGAGGCCCTAGATGTAGTCAAAGGGAGGCCCTAGCTACTATAGGAAGGATCCATAAGACAGCAAGAAAGAAGCCCTAGAAGCAACGTGGAAGTCTTATGTTTTGTTGTAGGTATAGCGTGTGAAAGAGAGGTCGTTTTGAGTGTTTTTCTTGGGTGCTCTTGTAGGGAGAAGGGCCGAAGTTTGAAGTTTAAGATCACAACAAGAAGAGGCATTTAACATGGGTTGAATATGGTTGTTTTGTAGATATTCCAGGAAGGCTGAAGGGTTGAAAAGAGGCCAAGTATCTTTCTTGAAGCTTCAACTAAAGGATGACTTAAAGTTCATGATGGCCTTTTACAATCATATACTTATGAGTGAACCCAACTATTATTATTGGGACTTATCCCAGTGTCCTGATAGGTGGGATATAAAGGACAAATACGATCTCCCTTTCTCCATTGCGTTCCTCCCACCTTGAAAATCAAAAGGGGACATAATGAATTTCATATACACATACTTAATAGATATATTTTCCCAATCTCTTGCCATCTACTAATTGCGCCTGCTTGAGCTAGGCTCAAGCAATTAGTCAATCCAGAGTATGCATATCCCTACTTATTCTCCACATGCCTCTGGGTGGATCTCTCTATCCCTGTAGTGCCAGTAAAAAGGTTTGGGTATGGTAAGGGCTGCTAGCTAGTTTTTTTAACCTTTGTATTTACATCTATTTTCCCCTGGCCTTACACTACTCTCATCTCTATGTATTCTCAAATTAAACCAAATACACAATCGGAAACTTTGTTCTTGTGTGGTATCCCAAAATACTTTTCAAACATAAAATTACAACATACTGTCATAAGGAGACTAATCATGGTTTAACATATCAAACTTGACATCTTACATTAACAATTTCCTTTTACGTGATGCCAGCCTTCTGCCCAGGCCTTAGAACCATGCCTAAAGGGGTGTACTACATGACCGGGGGTTTTCACTACCAGTAAACTTAATTATAACTAATTATGAGAACATGATAGCATTTTTTATTACCAGATTTTTTAAAGTAAAGATTATCTTCCTGTATGAATTACAATTCACTGATAGAAAGAGAGATAGTTTCCAACAAAAAGCACCCAAAAAAGCAGCAAAAGTCATAGGAGGCACTTATTTCTCTTCTTCGGTGCTGATCTTTGAACACCGCCACCACCATCATCACTTCCACATTCATCCTCCTGAACCTCAAGAGTTGCAGGTACCACTATGCCCCTATTTCTTGAAATCTCTTCTATAGGAGTCTCTGCAGCCTTCTCAGAATAAGGAATCATAAGTGGATTGGTTTTGTGAGGCATCAACTCCTCACCACTTTCAAAAACTTCCATAATCACCTTCCAATCTTTAAACTCAAACCAAAAAACAAATTGGCTGTGAGAAGCTTCTCCATATGCCATTTCTATAGCTTTGGGAGCATTTTTGGGGACAAAAAAATGTTTTCCATTTTCATCGACATTTGTTTCAGCTCTACCATCCTTTACTAGAAATGATAATGCAAAGATGTTTTCTACTGTCTAGGAAAATGACATTCTATTTAGAACCAAATTCTCTAATATAGATTGCTTCTGTTTTCACAAAATGTTAAATATTCTTGCCATATTCTTATCTGTTTTTGATTTTTCATCTTCCAGGGACTCTTTCACTGCTTCAGGTTGAGTACTTTCTATCGGCTTAGTCTGTTTTCTCTGTACTATAACTTTCCTTTGCTTGGTCCAACCATAGTGAAAATTCCTGCCACATGCTGTAAAACAGAAGCAGCTAAAAGCCCAATATTTCTCCATGATATTTGGGTTTGATCGTCATTTCCCTCCAAATACCTGCTTCCGTATGCTTGGTCACTATAGTTTCTTAGGCTATCACTACTAATAAAATCAACTGGAGTATCACCATCATTGTTTTGTGATCTGTTAACAGTAGCGAGGAGTGTGGATGTGAGATCAAAGAGTGTATCAGCATTTGTAACTTTCTCACGAGGTCATGAGGTCTCTAAACAAAAATGTGCAAGCTTTCAACTTTGATAATTATAGTCTCAAATTTGTCAAATTCTACTTTTAAAATAATTTCTCTCTCCTCAACAATCGAAGTATTGAGGGAATGATAATGGTTCCTTAATATACAGTGTTTCACCATACTTTGATTGTTACCATTGCATGCATTAACATATTCTTTCTCTCTCGGGAGCTTATTGTGGCCTTGTTGTCATCTTTTACCCCACGAGAGGAATATTCTAGTGTCTAACTCAATGTTTCCTCCTCTTTAACTCTAGCTTGGGTACAAAGCCTTCTACCCATCATGTCTATCACCTACTTTTGGAGTTGATAGAAATGAAAATATTCAACCAAAGCTAGAAGGAAGGGCTTGAAATTGATATTTATGATTGAAGAACTGTCGTGAAATGGCAAGAGAGCAAGAAAATATTTTCGTGTTGCATTGAAATGAGGGAGGGCAGAGAGTTGTGATTTACCCTACCCTGAGAAGTCTACTTTGTAATAGAAGGCGGATGAAGGCTCACTACAATGGATATAAAGTCCCAAGACATACACATTGTCGAATGAAATGTGTAGGTGCAATGTTCCAATTAAGCTTGAGGATTGGGAGAAGTGACACATGTGGGAGAGTGGCCATTTTATTGAAGAATTTTTTACATTGAGGAAGGACACAATTTGAATATGGTAAGAATATCAATTCTAACATGGAGAGTTTCCAACACCAACTTCTCATCTACATGAGGGAGTTTAGAATTTGTATATCTTTGTCTCAGTCCCATGGTGAATATATTAGTGTGAGGATCCACTATTTCATGATCCATATGTTGGATGCTTTGTTGAACGTCAGATTTATAAGGAAATCTCTTTAGATATCCAGAACGTATCAGAAATTTATTTGAACAATTATTATCTTGCAACAATGTTTATTGATGATAAATTGCTTGGTAATGTACACATGCATAGAAGAGTGTGATTGATGGCTTGGATCCTCGGCCTTTTGGGTCAAAATGGCCACCTCTAAAGATAATATTTGGAAAATACTTCGAGCCTTTCTTTGAGATGGCATCCAAGAATCTGGAGTGAAGACATCAAAGAACTCTATATTATGACATATTCCAGCTTAATCACCAAACATGCAAGAGACTAAAACTAGGAGTTATATATGTAATAGCCCCAGTGTATGGGAAATCGAAGCTTTTAGAGGAATATTTCCGCATTTAATAATTGGATGAGGATGAATATTTCTATTACACTATGTGGTTTTATTGATATATTTGGACGTTTTGGGTGAACACTTGGCCCATCTTCAAGAACATCCAATAATGTTTGAATCCAAGACAGATTTAAAGAGATCATTTATCAAATTAGTTGTCCAACTATGAAAGACAATCAAGTTTTGGAAGAGATACATCATAGTAATATCAAAGCAGATTGTGGACCATGTTAGAAAATGGATCAAGAAGGTTTTCAGAATGTCTACTAAAATTTGACATTTAGCATTGTCTTAGCATTTTCTTATTAACTTTCTGTAGGTTTTAACCCCGTACAGAAATTACCTGCATACAAATTCTAAATCACAGAAAAATAAACAATGCGAGAGAATAACACATAAAAACACATATGCACAGAGATTTTCCCCTGGATCCCAAAACCAGGACTACCAGCTTGATTTTCCATTATATTCCTTTCAATGTTACAATACATATTTATACATGCCGAAGCATCCAATACCATGGACTGAAAAACCATCACGTCCAAAACCATGGACCGAAAACCATCGCGTCCAAAAAACATGTGCAAAAATCGTGCACAAAACCATAGGTGGGTCCGCCCAACCTAACATAGGGTCCAAAACCAAAATTTTCTGGGGCGCTGCCCCGGACCCCATAAAGTGGGGTTATGGGTACCCCTCAAACCCCCTGTTAACTATGTGGAAAGAATATAACACAACCCAACACTTTCATGGAGGAAAAAAGTGACAGGAGAAACTTGCACAATAATGGCGGCCACTAGAATGAAAAACACAATGAATTAGAAAAATGGAATCTATTGCTATGATGACACATGGGAAGATACTTATTACTCTCAACATGGTTGTCCAAGAAAAATAATTTTTACCTTTGAGTATAGTTGTTGTATCGTAATGTAGCGTTTGTTCCCTTGCTGCAATAAAACAAATATATATCCATCTCAAGGTGAAAGAATAACACCAGTATATCTTTGAATGATATGGGTTATGTGTTGTGCTCAACAGCTAGGAAAGTCTTTATCGGTCATAGTGCGATGAAGCAATGGGTTTGGGTTTCCATGCCCATGCTGTCAAAGTATATCGATACAAGTGATGAAAAACACATGTTCAATTCCTTGGAACATATCTTATTTTCATTACTTGTCCGCGATAAATCCATGGCCATAGTTGAGAAACGTAATCAAAAGAAAATAAATATGTAGTTTATTTAAACAAATGTGGCATGAGCGGAAAACATATGCACCAAATTACAAAATGTGAAAGTCAAAGTTATATATAAAAGTTTTAAATTAAAAAAAATTCAAACAGTTTCCAGGAAATTTAATGAATGCAACTTCCCAACACTCATTCAATTACCATTTGAGGAGGGTCAAAGCCATCCATCAATATGAAGAGATCTATAAAAGAAAATAGGGACTTTGAAGAAGGGATCCTTGATTTTTCATACCCAAATGTTTCCCAATTATTGAGCAAGGGCCTGATGAGTTAATGAGGGTTTCCCTTTTGTTTTTGTTTCAATCTATTTTCATGCTTAGATTTTTGCTAATATGATGTCAATGGTGGACCTTAATATACAGCACTGCACCATAATCTGATTGTTACCACTACATGCAGTAGCGTCTTTGTTCTCTCTCGGGGGCTTACTGTGGCCTTGTTGTGATCCTTTTACCCCACGAGAGGACTCTTGCAGCGTCTGACTTAATGTTTCTTCCTCTTTAACTCTATCACGGGTACCAAGATTTCTACCCATACCTTCTATCACCTACTTTTGCAGTTGAGAGCAATGCAAAAATTCAACCAAAGCTAGAAGGGCGGGCTTGAAATCTATGTTACTAAAAACCAGAAAGGGGAAATGAAATGAGAAATGACAACGAGACGAGAAATGGATTTTCGAGATTCCACATTCAAGAAATGAGGAGAGAGAAAAAAAAGACAAATATGAAACATATAACCAAGAATTTGTTTGACATTCAAGAAATGAGGAGAGAGAAAAAACAAGAAAAATATGAAACATAAAACCAAGCATTCATCATTAACATTCTCAAATACTATGGTTCTATTGAAGCCCCGAAAATCAAGTCTACAACAAGGGGGATACCCACCCAGTCCAGACCTTGAAAGCAGTTTCTTTTTCGTTTGGGATGGTGGGTCTGACTGGGGATAATGGGAACAGTTTCCCCATTTGTGTGTGTTGATTAAGAATTTGATATTTCTGTTTTCTAAAGATTTCTAAGTAAAATGCTTTTAATCTAAGTCTAATTTAAAAATGCAATTGTATTCTAGTGAATAGAAATATTTAAGTCTAAAACTAACCTGGGATTCAAATTTTTACTTATGCGATCTAAAATAATTTCGAATAGCAATTGGTAATAAAGATCATTCAATTGCTACAAGAAAAGAATTCGATAAAAATGAATTGTTTCGTATAAAAAGTTAGCAAAAACAATTGTGAGAAGCATATCGCATAATAAGTCATTCATATGTTGAGCATAAATAGAATAGTCATCACTGTACAAAACTGCCAAATGATAACTCAAACAATCAAGCTTTCATATATAAATAATTGAGCATAAAATATTACTAAGACACATAAGCAGAAATCTTTAAGAGATAAAAGTACTATTGATAACAAGTCCTACTCATGAGCTTCAGCAATATAGATTTATCTCTTCCTAATTCAACATCTACTAAGAGTACAAAATTTCATTTCAATAGCAGACATCAAACACAAATATCAATAAATATTGTTCCATTCATTCATCAAAACCTCCTTTGAGGGTACAGAAGTGCATGTTCCGAGGAAATGTTTTTGACAAATTTCAGGACCCTTCTCTAAATGCATGAGACGGGTTAAAATACTACTACCTAAATACCACAAATAGTTTATTACAAAAATATAGGAGGAGGTTCAAATGACCATCCTCATTTAAGGAAAAAATAAATCAAAACTAAAAATAAAACTGAATCTAGAAATAACTATCTATGTATCTGTTCTCTGTGGTCGCAAGCATTAAGCATCGGCTTGAGGAGCGTCAGTTGGCCGACCTCCGATTTTAGTTTCCCTGCAAAAACAGAATCAAAAAGTGTTGGTGCTATCTTCTCAGCAGATTTCGTAAGGCATTTGAGAGTCATGCATTGACTATGCAGTTTAACCAAGTACTGTCAGTAATTCTCCCAATTCAACTTGGTTAACTTCTTGATGGACTTTGCCCTTTCCTCAACTTTATGTCTATAGCTTGTCTACAGTTGCTGTGCCTTTGGGAGAAATCCGGGAGTGGTCTCCGATATGAGGTTTGCTCCATGCAGGTTTTCAGTGACACAGTAAATGACGTTGTTTTCTGTTGTGGATTCTTCTTCAGCTACCACATGTCGGGCGTTGAATGGAATTGCTAGGTTTCATCCAAATCTGCTTACCTCCCAAGGGTGCACCCGATAAATACCATTGGTTTTGGGGCGTGGGTCCTGCATTTAGCCTTTAGCGCTTTTCCCTATAGTTTTCTAGCTTACATGCGACCGAACGCTCGGGGGCTTTCCTTCTCGAGGGGTTTTTCCCAGCAATGCACATTTAAAACTACTTCCTTTTTTTGATCCGGGATTCCTAGGTGCTATTTTTGCTTCCTACGTGGTTTCGATGGGCCTTGGTCAGCGTGTTTTTCCCTTTTTTTAATAAATCTTCCCTTACCGACCATTTCTTGGTTCACTTCGCCAAATCTTTGTTTTCCTTGGTGAACTTTCTCCATGAACTGCTTGTTGTAGGTTGCCTGCAGTTCTGGTAGATGATACATAAACCTTAAATCTTTTGCAGTGAATGATCCAATGAGGTCTTGGCCTCGAGTCTTGAATTGTCTATATGTTAGATCAGCACTATCCAGTACCCACTTGACCATGTCTATGTATGGAAGAATCTTCGGTCTTGCCACTATTTGGTGCAAGAACGAACATCCAATTTCAGTGATTGATGCTTCAGACGACCCGCATGAGTTTGTTGTTGCTTTAACCTCCATAACTCCCAGCTTTTCTTCTTCGAGTAGACTGTACATGCTTTCCCAAGTATTTATGATGGCATCTTTATTACAGGTGTTGTCTGTGTATAAGGGCGTCATCTCTTTATCCTCTGCAACCAGAGCTTTTCCCTTCTTTCCCATTATGTTCTGCACCCTGTTGCGTATATTACTCTGCTTTCCGCTCCTACAAATTTACAAGTAAGGACAGAATAATGATAAGAGATAAAGTGACCGCAAAACTCTTTAATTCTGAAATCATATCCAATATACCACCTTACATGAAATAACCTTTCAATTAGATTCAAATATTATCTCATAAATGACCACCAACTAACCATTAAATTGGCATTAATACCCATAAATCAATATCGGATTACGAGAAAAAATTTATTGAATGATGAGCCCTGCAGATCTGCGATAAAGCGATTTTGTGATTTGCTTTATCGCAATATTACAGACTGCAATATCGCTAATCTATTTTATCAACATCATTTATTTCGTTGGGTGGTTGTGAGATTATTTGCGAGATATCTTATCACATATCATTGGATCGAGATATTTTACCTTAGGTGATACTTGTGGCGTATGAAAGTTGCGATGTGCGATGAGTCTTTAAGGCGCATGATCTTGCGTCGCGTTCTCGCAATTCCGAAAGCTTGTTTATATGATGTTCCTATTACCCTTTGCAATGCGATGTTTTATTATTAGGAGAACAATTTTATTCGGAACTTATCATAAAACTTAGTTTTTTAGGTTTATCAGGTGTTTTCCTAAGTTTATGATAGCATGTTTTATTCAAAGGGAAATATAAGTGTTCGTTTTTTATTTTTTAGAAGGGTCACCATTTATTTAGCTTTATCACTAAAACTAAATAAAATGGGGGTTGTTGTTGGCCACAACAAGTGGCGATTCACTAGGAAGAACCAGTTATCTCTGATTATCTTTTGAATTTTCTAAACTTCCAAAACAGAAATGTTTTCTGGAAAACCAAACTTTATTATAGAAATATAAAGTGTATCATGGTTTCAGCTGTCAATGGTAGTTTGTTTCTCCTATGTTAACTATGATTATTTACTTCCCAAAGCTAGTTATTGTATTTACATTAGCCACGACTTAGTTTATAAAGATAAAAACAAAGACTTCTCTGTAGATCAGTTTTAAGTATGCTCCTTTGTCGTAGGTAGAGCCTCTGCTGCCAATAGGCGTTCATAGCCTCGGCAGGGTTACATGTTACCTAGTAATGATTCTATATCCTAATAGTGAAATATACAATTTTCAAAGAAAAATCCATGTCCACACTTGTTTTTTTTTGTTTTCTTTTAATTCTTAAAGAACAATGTCTTATTTTGGTAGCCAAATTATGACAGTGCCATTCACTTGATTTATAACTTTGCTGAATAAGCTGGCTCATGATGAGACCCCTTGTCTTTTGATTGCAAATCTCTTGAGCCATTGCCCTATTGTGGTATGCAGTTTCAGCAATGTCAGCAAGTCATAATATCTATGATCATGATAAGTCGGCTCGTGATGAGACCTCTTATTCTTTAAGCTTAGAGTGTATCATTGGATTATTCCTTGAAACACGTAATTCCCTAGGTGCGGAGGAAGTCATTGGTTCCTTAAGAATAGCTCTGGATGAAAATTATAGAGTTTTTTGGAAACATCTTTTCTACAGATAACCTTTGTTTTGTTATTGATGCTTTTCATTGACGAATATAAAACAAATTTTCGCTAAAGGTTGTTTTTCATCAAAATTCGTGACACTAAAACTAGTAGCATTTTCAGGTTTATAGTATTTGATTGTATTTTTCAATAATAATGATCAATTTTCCAAATCAGTTCTATTTATACAAGCGAAAAACAAAATCTAAAAGAAACACTAATCTTTTTTTGTGAATTCCCAAAGTTAACCAATTTACAACCTATTTTATTATCAAAATAAAGCTATAAACAATAATTTAAAAAAATAGAAAAGGTTATCTTCTATGGAAAGTATTTTTTAAGGATATACCCATTAACAAGTAAATATTCTCTTTTCCCTGCTAAATCTTGCAACATGAAAGTGGAAGGACCTACGATTTCTACAATTTGGAATGGGCCAAGCCACATTCATTGGAATTTAGAATGTTTTCCTTTTTATTCGTGAGCCTTATCCCATTTCAGAACTAAATCTCCAATTTGAAAATCCTTCCTAGATGCCATGCTTGAATCAAAAGAAGCCTTTACTAATGCTTGATGATGAGCGTGTGTGATTTTAGCCTATTCTCATTGTTCTTCTAGCTTAAGGATCTGCAATTGTTTTAGTTGTAAAGATGAAGTTGGTGTTTCGTCAATAAACTGAACTAAGGCCAAAGAAGGAATTGCTAGATGAGTTGGGAGAACGACTTCTTTTCCATAAACTAAATTAAAGGGAGAAGTGCCAATGGAAGCCTTTTGGGTTATTCAGTCTGCCCATAAGGCATACATCAAAGATTTGTGCCAATTTTTATGATTCCAATCAATGCTTCGCTTAATGATTTTGATTAAGTTTTTATTTGTTGATTTGGCCAACCCATTCCCTTGTGGGTAATAATTGGCAGAATATTTAAGCTTAAAACCTCTTTTAAGTGCAAATTCAGTCATAGCATTGCTAGAAAAATATGATGCATTATCAAACATTAAAGTGGAGGGTAAACCAAACTTGGTGATTATGAACTAATCTATGAAATAAATGATATGCTCAGCATTGGCTTTCTTGAGCAGAACTGCTTCTACCGATTTAGTAAAATAATATGTAGTTGTAAGGATATACTTATGCTATTTGGAAGAGTGAGGAAAAATCTCACCTATTATATCCAATCCCCATTGATCAAAATGTTGATTGATATTGACTAGTTGCAAAGGCAATGATGGTTTCTTTTCTCTCCCGGCAGTAGTTTGACAAACTTGACATTTCCTTACATAGCTATGCGCATCTTTAAATAGTTTCGGCCAATAATATCCTGCGCACAAGATTTTATGTGTTGTAGCATCTCCTGCATAATGTCCACCTGCTGGTCCATCATGGAGTTCCTGCAACACCTTTTCAGCTTCAGATTTCTCAAGACATCGAAGGAGAACAAAATCATAATTCATCCTAAAAAGTACATCATTTACAATTTGATACTACTTATCCTTCAATCTTAAAGCTCTTTTCTTTGTATAATCCAAATTTGAAGGAGCACATCTGTTTTTTAGATAAAATATGATATCAGCATATCTCGATTAAATATTGTTTAGGCTTACCTCATACATTTGTAACTCTTGATTTGAAGATGATATTTCAGAAATAAACAATGCTCCAGCCAACATCTTGCAAAAGACTTGTCCTTTTAAAATATTTGTTGGCTTGATCTCACATATTCTTGTAAGGCAATGACCCAATTTGCTCTCTTTTCACCCACACCTTTCTATACTAAGAGATTTCTTACCGCTGGAAACGGTACTATGATCTGTGTATGGGTTTTAAGAAGAAAGGGTCTAAAATATTTGATCGCTTTGAAAATAGCATATGCTTGTTTCTCAACGTCAGAATAATTTAATTCAGCCCCTTGCAGATTTGAACTAAAGAAGGAAATTGGGGGTTTTGCCTTGTCTTGGTTAGCTTGAGTGAGTATCGCTGCATATGACTTATCATAGGCAAATGTGTACAAAATAAAAGGATCCAAAAAATTTGAAGTCACTAAGGATGGGGCATTAATAATCGCTTGCTTAATCAGATTGAACACTTCATATTCCTCTTGGCCCCATTCAAAAAGTGAATTCTTTTTTATCATTGCTTGTAATGGTGACACAATCCTTGAAAAGTCTCAAACAAATCTTTTGACAAAATTAATCTAGCCAAGGAAGTATTGCATGGATTTCTTATTGTGTGGCAAGGATATTTCAGAAATTTCCTAAATTCTATCATGATCAATATGGATTCCATATTTTGACGCTATAAATCTAATAAGTTTTCCTTCACTTAATGCAAAAAAAGGACTTTTTGGGGTTAAGTGAAATCCCATACCTTTGGCAACGTTCGAAGATCTGCTTTAAGTCTCTAAGGTGATTACCATGTTTTTTAGAATATATTGTTATGTCATCTAAGTAAATCACCACTGATTTGTTTACTAATCCCTTAAATGCAATATCCATGGCTCTTTGAAATGTGGTGCCAGCGTTGATGAGACCAAACAACATCTTTTGATATGCGTAAGTACCCCATTTGGTTATGAACGTGGTTTTTAACTAATCTTTAGGATGGACCAGAACCTGGTTGTAGCCAGAGAAACCATCTAAAAAGGAAATTAATTATGATCCTACAACTACTTGCAATATCTGTTCCATAGGAGGCAAGGGAAAATTATCCTTTTTACAAGCTTTGTTAAGATTTCGAAAGTCAATACAAATCCTAATATCTCTTTTTTTCTCTCTAACTGGGACCATATTGGAAACCCACCTAGAATATCGAACGTGAAAAATAATTTTGGCTTTCAATAATTTATTAAGTTTGGACTTAATTTGACTTTCCAGATTAGGATGGATCTTCCTTAGCTTTTGCTGGACAAGTTTTTCATCAGCTATCATCGAGATAGTATACTGAATAATCGAAGTGTCATAAGTCTTAAGGTCATCGTAGTTCCAGGAAAAGACGTTTTTGTATTGTTTCAGGAGCCGAACATAAGCTAATTTTTCTTCTAAGGCTAGGCCAAGACCTAGGTTGATATTCTGTGGCTTGGTATCTATTCCTAGATTTACTAATTCATATTTTAGAGTTGAACTCTGAAGTTTTGAATTAGTAGATCTTTTAAAATGGTCTTTCAAATCATATAGGTCTTCCAACTTGACTACAGATTTTGGTGTAGCATTATTAGTGCTTTCTTGTTGTAACTGCTGGTCATGTTGGTCCTCATCAATTATCTTATTAGTGTAAGATCCTTTCGATGTCAGGAAACTCACAATATCAGGATCATCATTGAAAATTCTCCAGTTTGTAATATTAACAGGGATGGAGGGCCTAAAGATCAATTCAATTGAGAATCTGTTTGGGCTAAAGTCTTCTGATGGAATGAGTTTGGAAGCTACATTAGCCAGGAGGTTAGCACTAGCATTTTGGAGTCTGGGAATAGGTGAAATATTAAATGCTATAAAATGTTCAGTTAGATCTTGCACTAAAGATTGATAATGCTTTAAATGACCTGATACACAATGTATAGTATTTTGTACCTATTTAATAACAATCTCAGAGTCTAAAAAGACTTGTAGACACTTGATATCTAATCTGATTTCCTTGTATAGTCCTTCGACTAGAGCTTTGTATTCTGTAGTATTGTTTGTGCAATTGAACTTGAGTCTACATGATAGCACAGTTTTGTTTCCCTCTGGACTAACTAATACACATCCTGCTCTTGCTCTGTCATTAGACTTAGAACCATCAAAAAATAATTTCCAAAATAAAGATTTATATACAGGACTATCTATAAAATTAACACATTTAGAACTATTTGTTTGACAAACAATTTCAACTTGAGACAGAACAAAATGTTCTAAGTAAGGCAAAGTATGAGCATTAAAATTTCCCAAGAAAGAGTTAATAGAATAGTTGCCAATTATATTGTTGTTGTATGCTACAGGTTCATTTTCTCCTTCCAATTCTGTTGCTATGTATTTTTGGTGTCTTTCTCACTCAACCTTTATATTATTTGGTTTACCATTATAATGGAGCCACATATGTGACCAGTTGGTCACAAAGTATCGATGAAGCTTTTCAGACCAATCCCTACTAAGAATTAAAGCATAAAATTCGAGAATGTCTGCAACTATAATATCAATAACTTGACATACCTTTGGATTAGATGACAACCTTATGGTAACTTGATTTAGTTGACCAATTACTTCAACTTGAAATCGTTCCAGCTGAACTATGTGTACTACAGATTTTTGAGGTACAACGTTTAACTTTGTACAGATTGTTTTAGGTAAGATATTAGATGAAGCTCCTGAGTCTACCAAAAAATTATGCAAGTTTTTATTGAAAATTTCATAATTAAGAAGGAATGAGGGAGCATGGGATTTTGACCTACCTCCAATTAAAGCAATATCATTTAGATCAAATTTGTTTTCCATATTATTTGGAGGTCTTCCCATCTCATGAGAAGCTTGCGAGATTACAGCGGCAGGAAGAGGTGCAACGGTTACTGCATGTAACTCTTTCATAAGCAGCTTTTGTTGATGCTTTAATTTGCTCAACTCATGAAAAGTAATACTAGCCCTAGTCGTCTTCATATCTTAAACGATATTATACTCCATCTCATCAGAGACAATCAGTGTTTTTGATGGATTTGAGGGATCGGATTGGACTGGGCTTGCTTGAGTCGCTTTTGGTGATGACTTCTTACCTGCGACTTTAACTTTAGATGTCGAGCTTGCACACTTTTGTTTAAGACTAGGTTGTGGAGGATCAAGTTGATTTTTACTTCTTGTACTAACCGGTAATGCCTCTTGATCCTCTTCCTCTGGAAGGATGAAGTCCCACATTCCCTGTACTTCTACAACTTCATCTTCATCAGTAGGTTCTTCGTTAGAAAATTCCTCTTCTTCTTTTGATTATGCATTTGTTATAGCATTGGGTGGCTTTGAATCGGTTGAAGGATTTTTCCTATAAGGCTTGTAGGGTTTCTTAGAAGAAGTCTCTGCTACTTGTTTCTTAATGTCAATCATTTCATTAGACATGGTCTTTAAGACTTTCTGCAATCCTTCTAAATCAAATGAGTCTTTTGATTTCTATTTCTTAGGATCATCTCTAAAAGTAACCTTCTTAGCTTTTCTATCATCGACAATGTTTTTCTTTTCTAAAGCTAAGATACGTTTCTCTAACGCTATTGCTTCCTTCATGTTTTCAGCTAATGTTGTTTTGGCAGCCCTATCAACGAATATCGCTATGTTTGATGGTAAAGTAGATATGTACCATTCACTTCGAACTTCTTCGCTAGGCTTGGAAGCGGTCAGAATGTTATTCAAAAGCTTGTTGAAATGCGAGTTAAAATCTTTGATAGGTTCTCTCGATTTAGTCTTTAGATTTGATAAATCATTGATCAGTGTTGCTATAGATCTATCATCACCGAACTTAATCAAGAATTGCTCTTGGAAAATATCCCAACTAGTAATGGATCCTGATGGTAATGAAAAATACCAGGATCCATCTGCTCCTTCTAATGTGTAAGGAAAGAGTCTGACAACACCATCTTCATTAGTAACACCATTTAAATTTATCGATAACATAAATTTGTTTATGTGTTCTTCTGCTAGCATGCCTACTTAAGGATTAAACTTAGGCAGCCATTTTTCAAGATGGGCCAGTAATTGACTTAAGGTGTTAGGCATTAAGACTGCCCCTGGGTTATTCCATGGGGTTTGATCCATCGTTGAACTACTAACAAAGGAAATCACAGATGAAATCGCTTGTGGAAGGGATGAGGATGTTAAAGTTCCAGTACTCTGATTGACAACAAATTGTAGTGGAGAGGTGGATGGTTGACTTTGCAATGAGAAGTTGGAATGGATGTTGATGATGAAAGAGTCTCATTATCAGACCCTTGAGGTGATTTCCTTGCTCTTTTCCCTTTAGGCAGATGTAATTCAGTTGGTTCGATACCAAAATTTTCACTCTGCAATCTTCTTAGAGGATGAGAAGGATTGTATTGCAAAGTCACACTACCTTGAGATATTTCAGACTTCTGTGGGTGATATGGAAAATCCTTGAAGTTTATGAATCAAAGATTCAACTTTAGGAGGTTTAATAGTAGATTCCTCTGAAATGTTTGGGTTTGTGGCAGTGGTTGTTGTTTTCTTAACTTCCCGCTTAGGATATAAAGATTTGGAATGCGATGGAGAAGTCACGGGAGATGTTGAGAGCGATTTATTCTCAGAATGGTATTTAGATTTGGATTTACTAGCCATTCATAGTTCAGGCCCTCCTTCTAGTGCCAAATATGTTGAAGCCCCGAAAATCAGGTGTACAACAAGGGGGATACCCACCCGGTCTAGACCTTGAAAGCAGCTCCTTTTCCGTTTGGGATGGTGGGTCCGACTGGGCATAATGGGATCAGTTTCCCAATTTGTGTCTATTGATTAAGAATTTGATATTTCTGTTTTCTAAATATTTCTAAGTAAAATGCTTTTAATCTAATTCTAATTTTAAAATGCAATTGTATTCTAATGAACAGAAATATTTAAGTCTAAAACTAACCTGGGATTCAACTTTTTACTTATACAATCTAAAATAATTTCGAACAACAATTGGTAATAAAGATCATTCAATTGCTACAAGAAAAGAATTTGATAAAAATGAATTGTTTCCTATAAACAGTTAGCTGATACAATTGTGAGAAGCATATCGCATAATAAGTCATTCATATATTGAGAATAAACAAAATATTCATCACCATACAGAGTGCCAAATGATAACTCAAACATTCAAGCTTTCATATATAAATAACTAAGCATAAAATATTACTAAGACACATAAGTAGAAATTGTTAAGAGATAAAAGTACCATTGATAACAAGTCCTACTCATGAGCTTCAACAATATAGATTTATCTCTTCCTAATTCAACATCTACTAAGAGTACAAAAGTGCATTTCAGTAGCAGACATCAAACACAAATATCAATAAACTTTATTCCATTCATTCATCAAAACCTCCTCTGAGGGTGTAGAAATGCATGTTCCGAGGAAATGTTTTTGACAAATTTCAGGACCCTTCTCTAAATGCATGAGAGGGGTTAAAATAATAATACATAAATACTAAAAATAATTTATTACAAAATATAGGAGAAGGTTTAAAAGACCATCCTGATTTAAGGCAAAAATAAATCAAAAGTAAAACTAAAATTGAATCTGGAAATAACTATCTACGTATCTGTTCTCTATGGTCGCAAGCATTCAGCATCAGCTTGAGGAGCGTCAGTTGGCCGACCTCCGATTTTAGTTGCCCTATGAAAAAAGAATCAGCAAGTATTGGCGCTATCTTCTCAGCAGAGTTCGTAAAGCATTTGAGATTCATTAATTGACTATGCAGTTTAACCAAGTACTGTCAGTAAGTTTCCCAATTCAACTTTGTTAACTTCTTGATGGACTCTACCCTTTCCTCAGCTTTCTGCCTCCAACTTATCTGCAGTTGTTGTGCCTTTGGGAGAAATCTGGGAGTGGTCTCTGATATAAGGTTTGCTCTGTGTAGGTTTTCATTGACACAGTAAATGATGTTATTTACCATTCTGGCTGCTTCTTCAGCTACCATGTGTCATATGTTGAATGGAATTGCTAGGTTTAGCCAAATCTGCTTACCACCCAAGGGTGCACCCGATAAATACCGTTAGCTTTGGGGCGTGGGTCCTACCTTTAGCCTTTAGCACTTTTCCCCATAGTTTTCTAGCTTACATGCGACCGAACGCTTGGGGGCTTTCCTTCTCGATGGGTTTTTCCCAGCGATGCGCATCAAAAACTGCTTGATTTTCCAATATAGGCTTCCCAGGTGCTATTTTTTCTTTCTATGCAGTTTCAATGGGCCTTGGTCAACGTGCTTTTTCCTTTTTTAATACATCTTCCCTTACCGACCATTTCTTGGTTCACTCCGCCAAATCTTCGTTTTCCTTGGCGAACTTTCTTCATGAACTGCTCATTGTGGGTTGCTTGCGATTCTGGTAGATGATACGTAAGCCTTAAATCTTGTGTAGTGAATGACCCAATGAGGTCTTAGCCTCGAGTCTTAAATTGTCTATCTGTTATATCGACACTATTCAGTATCCAATTGACCATGTCTGTGTATGGAAGAATATTCGGTCTTGCTACTATTTGGTGCAAGAACGAACATGCAAGTTCAGTGATTGATGCTTCAGACAATATGCACGAGTCTACTGTTGCTTTAACCTACATAACTCTCGACCCTTCTTCTTCGAGCAGACTGTACATGCCTTCCCAAGTAGTTATGTCGGCATCTTTGTTACAGGTGGTGTATGTATATAAGGGCATCATCTCTTTGTCCTCTGCAACCGTAGCTTTTCCCTTCTTTCCCATTACGTTCTGCACCCTACTACATATATTACTCTGCTTGGCGCTCCTACAAATTTCCAAGTAAGGAAAGAATAATGATAAGAGATAAAGTGACAAGAAAGCTCTTTAATTCTAAAGTCATATCCAATATACCACCTTACGTGAAATAACCTTTCTATTAGATTCAAATCTTATCTCATAAATGACTACCAACTAACCATTAAATTGACATTAATGCCCATAAATCGATATCAGATTACGAGAAAAACTTTATTGAACGATGAGCCATGCATATCCGCGATAAATAAATTTTGCGATTTTCTTTATTGCCATATCCCTAATCTGTTTTGTCAACATCATTTATTTCATTGGGTGGCTGTGAGATGCGATTTGCAAGATATCTTATCACATATCGCTGGATCGGGATATTTTACGTTAGGTGATACTATGAAAGTTGTGATCTGCAATGAGTCTTTAAGGTGCGCAATCTCGCATCGTGTTCTCGCAATTCCAAAAGCTTGTTTTTATGATGTTCCCATTACCCTTTGTGATGCGATGTTTTATTGTCAAGAGAACGAATTTATTTGGAACTTATCATAAAACTTAATTTTTTTAGGTTTAGCGAGTGTTTTCCTAAGTTTATGATAGCATGTTTTATTCAAAGGGAAATATAAGTGCTAGTTTTTTTTTTTTTTAAAGGGTCCCCATTTATTTAGTTTTATTACTAAAACTAAATAAAAGGGGGGTCATTGCTGGCCACAACAGGTTCATAGGTAGTTGCTCATAGGCTTTAGCTGCTCACATTGGACATTCCATAATACTTATAGTGATCGACAATGCTTCCATTTCTCACATAAGCCATTCTTGAATACCCATGTTTGATCCTCTAGGCTGGCAAATACAATAGTGAAGAAACACTTGGCACCGAATTCAAGTCTGATTTAGCCTTTGCATTTTCCGGATGAGTACATGTTCCCACATACATTGTATATATTCTTGGATGTGACATGCGTGGACCTCAAATTTGGGATCAATTGTATCAGTTTCCACACACTTATTGGGTTATTGTTTTCATGGTTGGGTAACAAGATGGTAGAGATTGAGTTGATCTCCAGTGGATATAAAGCCAAAAATAGAGGGTTGTCTCGAACTATTGCCACTTGCAGAAATATAAATACTACAACATGTGTTTGAAGACAAAATCTAAAGAGAAAACTTTCAAAAAATTATCTTTAATCCATTATAATAGAACACTAATTTTTATAATAATAAAAAAATACATTTTAAAAGTATAGTTGAACTAGATATTAAATTGCTAGGTTTGTGAGAAAATAAAATTAACTAAACTATTTAACTACTAATTTATAAAAAATATATATAAAATATCTATACACATTACTAATTTATTAAAGAGATTTGAATCCCTCTTAGGGTGTTGGTAATATCCGAAATTAAGATGGATCTAGGCTAGTATATATTATTTACCATAATTATTGTTAAAGTGTATAATGGCTATCTCATATTTATATTTGCATTGATTAAATGATTATTATATATAGTCATGTTTTATATTAATTATTTTGATGCATCATATATATGGTTTTGTATAGTAAATTTATTTTTATGTTAAATTTTAATAGTTAAATTTAGATATTCTTTCTTGATATTAGTTATTTTTTATTAATTTTCATTTTATTCTATTGGATCCAGTGAAATTTGTTATCTGCGTCAATGCTTCCAATTAACAAGTGTGGTTGATAAATATAAATAAGTGAAATAAATTATTAAATTGTAATTTATTTATTTTTTTCTACTTAGTTAAATATTATATATAAATATCACTTGTGGTTATAACACACCAAACCATTCATTTTTAGTTGTTAAATATGATTATGTTAAAATAACTTAAAAAAATTGTTATCATCCATGGCTAGAACTTACCAAACCATTCTTTTTTAGTCCCTAGATTTGTTTATGTTACAATAACTTTTGAAAAAATGTTATGGCCAATAGTTTTGTTAGATTCCATGGTTTTGTACTTTATATTCATTTAATTTGCTATATTTTGCACATGGTTTTGTTAGATTCCATGGTTCTATATTTAATATTTATTTAATTTATTAGTTTTTTCTCATCAATTTTCTTTCATAAATTAAAAGAAGCTAGAGAGACCTTGAAGTCTTGAAAATAAATGTCATAATCTAGGTATTTTATTCTAGGCCCCTCTTAATATATTTTTGGTTGTTAGATTTTTGTGCCGAGAGACCCTTTCCATCTCCCAAATATGTTATAATATTTGGCATTTTAACTCAGTCAAAATAAAACAAAATCAAATCAAATAAAAAAACAAAAAAACTTTTTTCTTGCCCATGGTTTTTTAGTTAGAAATAATTAATTCCTACTTGTATATGGTTGTAATTCTCCATTTGAGGAGTTTGTTCCTACATAATAGGAATTTAGTTTCTCCTAGTTTAGTGTGTGGTTGAGAGAATCTCTCAACCACACTACTGTACGTCTAAGATAGAATTCCTATCTTGAGACTACTGCTTGTATAAATATGTGTGTAATTTCCTCATTCATAAGATAAGAGAATATATTACTGTGTGCTATTTTAGTTTGGTATCAGAGCTTCAGAGTCCTGTGAGCCTGGCCCTTCTAGGCCTTGGCCCCTTCTAGGCTGAGGCAAATAAAAGATATATTTTGTTTTAGCTTTTGTTTGTTTGTCCATCTATATCTAAATATATTTTGAGGGAAAATTGTGGTGTGATAGATTTTGCATGTTGCCTGGTGGATAGTGTGTTACTGTCCGTTTGAAGGTGTCGGATCACTTTTATGGAGTTTGACCAACTGCATGGTGGTCAGATCTGCAGGATGGGGCTGCGTTAACCTTGGATCTAGAATGGCTGAGTTGAAGGTCGCGTGGTGGCAGCTTGAATCAGAGGCGGTGTGGTGAATCTGTTTGCTTCATCGGTCTACGTGTTGTGGAGGCTGAGCAGTGGAGGTGGAGACCGTGAGGCTGCAGCGAATCAATCACGTGCTCATGGTGGATTGGGGTCGATCTACGTGGAGGAGGATACCATGAGGCTGCAGCGAATCAATCGCGTGCTCGTGGTGGATCGTGGTTTATCTACGTAGAGGTGTAGCAATTAAATGAGCTATTGGAGAGGGTGGAGGCATCCAAGGTGTTCAAGAATGTAGATGTGGGTACTATGCCAGATTTGGATAAGACTAAGCTTATTGATGATGTGAGGCAGGATCTGTATGCATCTAAGATATGTAGTTATGCCCAAGGAATGAATCTGATCCATGCGAAGAGCATAGAAAAGGGATGGGATTTGAAACTAGGAGAGCTCGCCCGGATCTGGAAGGGTGGTTGCATCATTCGTGCGATTTTCGTTGATCAGATCAAGAAGGCCTATGAAAAGAATCTAGATCTGTTTAGTCTATTGGTTGATCCTAAATTTGCAAAGTAAATGATTGAGAGATAGTCAGCGTGGCAGCGAGTTGTGACTCTTGTGATCAACGCTGGTGTCAGCATTCCAGGTTTGTCTGCCAGTCGAAGAGTGAAATCCAAGTTGTGGTACTGGAACGTGTTTTTTGCTACCTACACGCAGGTGGACGAGATCACTAGATCTGCAGGGTCAAAGAGGACCGTTGATTAGATCGTTGGCAAGTGGCTGAAATCATGAGATCTGCTGGTTCAGAGAGGATCGCTGCTGAGATCATTGGCTGTGTTGAAAGCTCTAGGCCAGTAGCATGTTGTTATGACTTTTAAATAATAGAAATTTCTGTGAGCCTATTGATAAAGGTCATGGATCTCATTGTGGTGAAAGCCCTGTGGACCTACTATGGTGTGGACCGATTGTGCGTGTTTGTGGTGGTCGTGAGCGGTTGATGGATCGGCATTTAGGCATTGTTAATTTTTTGTGACGTGGTTGCTTCTCAAAAGGGTTTGACGACTAGTGAGGTTCTAAGACCTCCTTTGGTCGTCGTTGCGCATAGGATCTTTTGTGTTTCGAGCCATGGAACCTCACTGCGCATCCAGTGTCGAAGGGATCCCGATCCACTTTGATTGGTTGAACCTATGTGCTATTTTTAAAAGCTCTAGGCCACACCATGGATGGCCAATGGCACTCATTGGCCTGGAACTTGGACAGTGCCTAGTTAAGAACATTCAAGAGGAGGTCATGCTGGAATTATACACGTGATGTTAAATCCTCCTAGCTGTGAGCCTCTGATAGGCTATGCAGATGGCAAACTCATTGACTTTACTGATGTGGATACCCATTTACCTATGTTGGTATATGTATCTCGTGAAAGACGGCCAGGATATGATAACAACAAGAAAGAAGGCTCCATGAATGGCTTTGTACGGGCTTTAGCAATAATGTCCAATGGCCCATATATCCTCAATCTTGACTGTGATCACTACATTTACAACTCACAGGCTATGAGGGAGGCAATGTGCTTTATGATGGATCGTGGAGGGGATCGTATCTGCTATGTTCAATTTCCTCAGAGATTTGAGGGAATAGATCCCAGTGATCGGTATGCAAATCATAATACAATGTTTTTTGACGTCAATATGAGGACTCTTGATGGGTTACAGGGTCCTGTATATGTGGGAACAAGTTGTGTGTTCCGACAAATAGCTTTGTATGTGTTTGACCCTCCAAGGGCAAAGGAGCACACGGGTTGTTGTGGTAGGGAAAATAAGAGCAGCAAAACTCGTTGTGACATAGAGGGACGTGCCCTTAATTTGGGTGATGGTGATGAGGAGTAGATGGAATCAACTCTTATTCCTAAGAAGTTTGGCAACTCCAGTCTTCTGGAAGATTCCATTCCTGTTGCAGAGTTTCACGGTCGACCCTTGGCAGACCACCCTGGTGTAAAGAATGGACGACCACCAGGTGCTTTGACGGCTCCTCGTGAGCCTCTTGACGCTTCCACTGTTGCAAAAGCTGTAAGTGTGATTTCTTGCTGGTATGAGGACAAGATAGAGGGATGCTTTTAGGGGCACAACTTCGATTAATCTGATAGACAGATTGCATCAGGTTCTTCAATGGGCAACAGGTTTTGTGGAAATATTTTTCTCACGTAATAATGCACTTCTTGGAAGCTCCCGTTTGAAATTCTTACAGTGAGTAGCATATCTCAATGTTGGCATTTATCCTTTCACTTTCGTATTCCTTATTGTGTACTGCTTCCTTCCAGCACTGTCTCTTTTCTCTGGGCAATTTATTGTGTAGACACTTAGTGTCACCTTTTTGGTATATCTTCTTACTATTACAGTAACTCTTTCTCTCCTGGAAATTCTAGAGATTAGGTGGTCTGGTATTGAATTAGAAGAATGGTGGAGAAATGAACATTTCTGGTTGATAGGGGGTACTAGTGCTCACTTGGCAGCCATCTTGCAAGGGTTGTTGAAGGCACAGGAAGCGGCGATTAATGCAAGCTATTTTTTGAAGGGAAAATTGTGTTCTCTTCATATGGTTGTGTGCCTATGTCTGGATCATTAGTGTTTGAATGCACTGCATTGAGTCCAGGTGAAAAGTCGTCAATCCGTTTCTTTATCAGTAGACCCCTCACATGTATCGTAGGTGGAAAATAGTTGTTGTTATGTTTTGGAAATAATCATCTTTCGGCAGAGATAGAGAAATTAAATTTGAAGAGTTTATGTTGTATTTTCTTGGAATCATGTTTAAATATTATTGAGCCTAGCTAACTCAATGTAGGCAAAGTTATTTTGTTAGAATTTTCAACTCTAACGAATGACAGGTTAAGCATGGAGTTCCAAGAATTTATTTGAAAAGAAAAGAATGCCCAAGTTGTGAACAATGAACATATGAGGCAAAGCAGCAGCGACAATGTTTATGGTGGACAACAAAGTAGATGTTTGTTTGAATTAGTGTGTTTTGTGGAATAGACTCCCTAGCATGTTATAAGCAAGTCCAATTGTTGTAATGGTCATTGAATGTACTCAGAAACTCCAAAATGTGGATTGAAATGTAAGTTTTTAAAGGCATCTGAAAGTTCGTGGTGATCTTAAAAGCACTTTGTAGTGGTTTATGGTCAGCCTAAAACCATCTTTTGTCACTGTAAAGTGAGGGTTGGTGGTGAGCCAGAAACCATCTATAGAGTTTTTGTGGCTGAAGTGCTTTTGTGACCAGCTTGCCTTTGTGGCAGAATCGCCTTTGTGGCTTGAGGTGCCTTTGTGGTTGGGTGTACATGAGAGCTTTGTGCTCAATTGAGCAAGTGGGCTGCAAAACACCTGGCTCGAACTCAAATGATTTTTAATTTTCTGAGTAGAAGGGGATTGGCATGCTTTTCGCGCTGACAGTCGCGCTAGGATGCGCAACTGTCGCGTCTGTTAGGCTATTAATAGCACCACCGCACAAAATAGCAGAATGGTGCGGAATTTTATGGAAAGATCGCGCCAATTCACCTTCAAGGGGATCCACGAGAATCCTCATCTTCATTTGACAATTTGTGAGAGGAGGCAGATCAGAGAAGTTGTGGATCTATCCGAGGGAGGCATATTGTGTTTTGGAGGTTCTGTACATGCAATTCGCCTGATGGTGGTGGATTTGACTATCATGACTAGTCATTAAAGGGGGGAGTTAGAAATAATTAATTCCTACTTGTCTATGGTTGTAATTCTCAATTTGAGGAGTTTGTTCCTACATAATAGGAATTTAGTTTCTCCTAGTTTAGTGTGTGGTTGAGAGAATCTCTCAACCACACTACTGTACGTCTAAGATAGAATTCCTATCTTGAGACTACTGCTTGTATAAATATGTGTGTAATTTCCTCATTCATGAGATAATAGAATATATTTTTGTGTGCTATTTTATCTTGGTATCAGAGCTTCAGAGTCCTATGGGCCTAGCCCTCCTGGGCCTTGGCCCCTCCTGGGCTAAGGCAAATAAAAGATATATTTTGTTTTAGCTTCTATTTGTTTGTCCATCTATATCTAAATATCTGTTGAGGGAAATGTTTTTTGTCCATGGTATTTTTCTGCAATGTAGCCTATTCAAAGGCTAATAACTAAAGCAACCTAGATCCATTTTAAC
The DNA here is from genome assembly GCA_000404065.3 of Pinus taeda. NCBI lineage: Eukaryota > Viridiplantae > Streptophyta > Pinopsida > Pinales > Pinaceae > Pinus > Pinus taeda. The sequence continues at coordinate 4,562 of APFE031421379.1, read as the reverse complement.
TGTGGATCAAGTGTTGAGAGGATCAAGTATCTTCACTTAAAGAGGTTTGTAATCAAATCAAATAAAAAAATTAAAAAACATAAAATTCTCCAGTGCATAGTTTTTTCTTGCCGATGGTTTTTTCCCATGGTTTCCAAACCCATGGTTTTTGCCCATGGTATTTTTCTGCCATGTAGCCTACTCAAAGGATAATAACTGAAGCAACCTAGATCCATTTTAACTATGGATCAAGTGTTGAGAGGATACCGAGAAAGAGAAAGAGAGAGAGATTTGATCTCGCTTGATGCTCGAGAGAGATAGATCTAGGCTGGCTACTTATAAATGAAGAGGAGTATTTTCTTGTAGTAGTAATCCTATTTGTTTTGTATTTAAAATTTATTAAATTATGGATTTCTATTTTGTATTTTGATTTTTGAGACTTGTTTATTTTTATAAATTTACAATTATTTCTATCACTATTTTTATGTAATTATGAAACTTTCCATATTTATCATAGTTGAAATTATGTTTGTATTATAGACATATTAATCAATAGCTTGTTGCTCTTAAGCTTTATTACATAATTTCTCTTATCACGGATGAAAAAAGTATTTATGGGATAAAACTATTAATGGGATGGATAATAGATAATTATTATTTTATATATTAAATTAATGTATTTGCTTGATGATATTTAATATTATAGATAGTTTAATAGTTGATAAAAGTTTCTATAAGATGGTTTTATCAAAATCCTTTTCCAATCATTTGAGAGGTTATAAACGAGACCAATGGCAAAAAAAAATATTGTGTCTCAATGTTATATAAAATAATTAATTTACGAGAAAAAATTAACTAAATTATAACTAACTATTTGTAAAATAGTATAAAAAATATCTATATACGTTCATTAAAAAAAAAAATATATATATAATATATAATATTATAAATATATATTATATTATATATATATATATATATATATAATATATATAAAGTTTTATACTTTAAATTATAATTTTATATAAAAATACATATTTTAAATATTAGATACAATCACTAAATCCACTTTTAAATAAAAGAAACACAAAAATAACAAAAAAAATTGTACAAACTTAACCATACACTGCTACACATCAATGGCTACAATTAAGGAAATAACATAACTTTACTAATAAAATCCCTAAATAGTCAATGTTGTTAAAGATATATTAAGCACTATTGCAAGGTGTTGTCGCTAGGGAGAACACCCAACCTATTTGCAACGACCTTGTTCCATTAGCACCTAAGCTGTATATGGTTGACTTCTAACCATAGACTATGAAAATGCCTATAAAAACTATCCACAAAAGCAATGCTTTTTATGATTCATGTCGGCGTCCAATTGGGAAGAGATCCATATTGCAAATGAACCAGATTAACTTTTTCTATAAAACAGTTACAAGAAATAAATGGTTTTTGGAAAACCGAGTTTCTTGCATAAAAAATGAAAACTACCATACAAAACACCATTTTCTGTACTGTTCCATTTTTTATATGATTTGAATTACCATGAAATGGAAAGAGAACAAGAAAATATTTTCGTGTTGCATTGAAATGAGGGAGGGTAGGGAGTTACCCTGAGAAGTCTACGTTGTTGTTTTTTCCGTTTCCTGGTGTGGTATACTACCAAACTACTATTTTTTATAATTTTTGGTGTGGTATACTACCAAACTACTATAAGAGTTCAGCGTATATTTAATATAAATTTCATTGCCAATATAGTAATTGTGGGGCTAGTTCATTTGAAGCTAAATTCTTAAAAAACAAAACCCAAATAACTAATTTCAGGAGAAAAAGTCGGTAGATTGTTTGAAGCAATTGAAATCGAGGAAGGAATTAAACGAGAGAAAGGGTACTTGTGCAAGTATTTGATAAAAACAGCTAAAATCACACACAATTACAGAAACACAATTATATTATGCACAATTGGTGCATGTGTAAATACACTCACACACAGATTACGTTCAGATCACTCTATTAAATAGATTTTTTGAGATCCAACTTATTCGTAATTTAGAGAGAGTGGTTGAGAGAATTTCTCAACCATCACAAACCAATTTCTCAAATATGGAATGTAAGCACTAACTCCAACCTCCCCCCTTAATGATTACATTACATGAAAAAAACAAAATGATCAAGCTTAACAGTAGATGCTCCATCAAGTTGCCTCGTAACCCTCGGAAAGGTGTAGTTGGCAAGTTGATTTTCCCCCGAGTTCCCTTCCTCAACTCCCGAATCAAGGACCTCCCGAAGTCAATTACTGGACAACATCCCAATCTGTCGCATAACCTCATTAGGAAACCACTTCCACGTCTACCACTAATGGGGGATCCTTCCCTAGATCCGCAACTACCATACTATCTGGACAACCATCCATATTGAGCCTTACTGCTACTTGATCTTTAAGTACTGGCATCAGACACATAGTTAAACTGCTGGTTATTTTTGCTTACAACGCCGCACATACATGTAAGAAACGAGATACATCTCAGAAAACATTTGTTATAGTGCGCTTAATGTCACTCCTCCAAGGTCGGCCCAAACACTTATAAAACCATAACTTGCCAATCCCGGAAGTAAATAAGCAATAAATACATGCATCACAAGTTGAAATTTTAGACATGTTGTATTAAACTAAACAAATGAAATCTAGTACTGAATCACAACTAAACAAACTAACATTTGTTAATTGTGATAAACTTTCAAAGTCAACCATAAACGATTACCTTAACCTAAACCACAACTACAACCTTTCTATGCATATAGAGTCATCGAAACAACCCTGGATTTATAGAGCAACCCGAATGCACCTGAATGAAAGCAATTCCATGGGGACCAAATGACAAATTTACGAACTGGAGAGTAAGCCGAATGATCTTCCGCTCTGGTTGGCATCGCTTCAAATTAAATCACAGACCTCAATTTCTTACTGGGCGTTTGGAATCGGTTGTCAAAAAACAACATTGGCGCACAGCTTCCAAAGTGGGAAAGACTTAGGGCTTTGCCTTACCGTCAACTCGAACAATGAATAAAACCACAAGTGGAAATGGGCATGCGCATCCTCACAGGATCTTAAAAAAAACTGGATCAATCTTAGCGACCGCTATACCTGTTGATAAACGATCTAAGCAACGATCAACGACAGTTCCCCATGGGTCAATAATTATAGCATGCCAATTATGAATGCTCACTGGCTCGTAGAACCCATGGATCTTTTCTGAATTGAGTTTCAATTTGAATTTCGTCAACGCTCCGTGGATTTAGATTTGAATACCGCAGGGGAATGAGTCGGAGGAAGCCGTGGCAGGCACTGTTGATGCCATTCACATTACTACATATAGATCAGTATTGCAGACTGGGCATTGGGCCGCTTTTTCTTTACAGAAATAGGAGAGGTGAAAACGCTACAGATAAATATTTAACAAGCTCATGCTCGCATTTGATGCCTCTCAGCTGCTGTGTAGGCGAGGTGACTGCATCTCGTCTTTTCCGATCAAAGTGTCAGTCTCTCAATTGCTGCGCATGGGTTATTTGCCTGGGTAAAATGGCAGACTTCAAGGATTTAGACTCACAATATACAGGCCTCTGATCCTGTGCTCTGATACCATGATAAAAATAGCTAAAATCACACACAATTACAGAAACACAATTATATTATGCACAATTGGTGCATGTGTAAATACACTCACACCCAGATTACATTCAGATCACTCTATTAAATAGAGTTTTTGAGATCCAATTTATTCCTAATTTAGAGAGAGTGGTTGAGAGAATTTCTCAACCATCACAAAACAATTTCTCAAATATGGAATGTAAGCATTAACTCCAACAGTATTTTCTTAGGCTCTTGAAAGAAGACCAAGGCTTCTGATCCTTCCATCGTGGTCCAAATTTTCCCAGCCAAAATAGATCCATGTTTTGTGAACAAGACATTGAAGATATCCTCCTCAATCTTATTTCTCAATGCATACAACTTCAACCATGAAACAATAACTGTGAGCGAACTGCAACATTTCATGTCAAAATATAAAACAAATTTACAAATCAATTCTAAGAATGACCATCGATCTAGAAACCCTAAAAATTGATCCAACGACATGTACCTGTTTCCATATAGCCACAGATCAGATTGTACTGTGCCCATGGTCTTTCCTTTTTTTCAACTACTCAACATACATTTCATGTGAAAATATAAAACAAATTTGTAAATCAATTCTAAGAATGATCATCGATCTAGAAACCCTAAAGATTGATCCAGCGACCTATACCTATTTCCATATAGCCATAGATCAGATTGCATTGTGCCCATTGTCTTTCCTTTTTTAACTAATCGACATTCATTCGAATACACTAAAGCATGGAAGAAAACTTGTTTTGGTCTTTCCTTTTTTTCTCAACTACCCAATATTCATTCGAATACACAAAGGCCAGGAAGAAAACGAGACATAATGGTCTTTCCTCTTTTTTCAAGTACTCAAAATTCATTCAAATGCACTAAGGCGGGGAAGAAAACACGGCAAAATGGTCTTTCCTTTTTTTTT
>APFE031421375.1:0-13232 GCA_000404065.3 Pinus taeda | reverse complement strand
CAGTCGCTCTCAAACAGTGTATATGAGAGTGACCGAGTTGAGATCAAAGGTTTTGACATCTTAACATCAGTTGGCTCCAGTGATATGGTAGATTTGTGTTTCTCTGCTGTTATAATAGATTTGTAGACCTGGTTCATTGTTACCTACTGTGAATCATATGTATTAAGCTCATGTACTCTCTACTAAAATATTTTCATGACAATCTACTAAAGAATAAGATTTGAAAGGGTTTCCCCCTAATGGGCTTTTTCCCTGGTCTTGGACCAATGTGTTGTCTCTTATGGTTGTGTTTTTGTCTTTTCTATCACTGCATATATTTTATTTATTCAGTTATGTTTATGATTGATTATACTTCTAACAAATTGGATGCATTGTTAATGAAAATATAAATTGGGCTAAAGTAATTGATACATCATTGAACAATCTGAAAATTTAACATGGTATCAGAGCTAAGGTGAAAGTCAAGCCCAAGAGAAGACAAGTTTTGAAGCCCTTTCTATCAGAAAGAAAATCACCTATTGAAGGTCAAGATGTCGTACCCTACCTTCAAGGAGCATGAAAAGTTGGGTGATGCATCAAACTTTGCTACATGGAAAGTCATATTGGAAATCATAGTTGACAACAATTATGTGTTGGAATAAACTCAAGGAAGGATTCTAGAGCCTCCAGAAAACGCTTCCGCTTCCCTCAAGAACAAGTACAAGAAAGGTGAGTCTAAAGAAAAGAAAATTATAGTTGATGGTTTATAAGATCATTTACTTTCTTATGTTGGAAATTTACAAAAGTCTAAAGATATGTATGACAAGATAGCCGACATGTATGAAGTTAACAACTTGAATCAAATCATCACTCTAAAATATCAACTCAAGGAAACTAAGATGAACAAAGGGGAAACGGTTCAATCCTACATTATGCAGATCTCCCGCCTTAGAGATCAATTGTAGAGGGTTGGGGAAATGTGTTGGATATGGAGCTTATGGTTGTGACTCTTAGAGGTCTCCCTCCCATTTGGGAAACATTCATTACTACAATCAGCAACAACAATTTCCTTTTGACATTTGAAGAAATTTTTGGGAATCTCACACAAGAAGAATTCTGGATGATAGCAAGAGGAAGGATTCAAAAGCATGAAGAGGGAGAGCCCACTACATATGTCTCTCATGACAAGAAGAAGAAGAAGACAAGAGGAGGTGCATCTCGGAAGCCTCCTTCTCAAAACTCAAAAATAAGAAATGAAAAGTCATTATCTCAGGTTAAATGCTTCTATTTCCATAAGAAACGTCACTTTGCTCGTGACTGTCTCAAGAAGAACAAAAGACATCACTACAACACTAGAAGCAACTATAATGACAAAATAAGAAAATAATATCAAAGGAAGAACTATGATAGAAGATTCAGAAGAGACTCCTCAAGTGATCGTGAAGAAAATCACCCTTCTTAAAAGAATTCAAAGGCCCCTAGGTATGAAAGTAATGTAGTAAATAAATCTGAATACATTCTCATTTCTGCTCTTACTAGTTCTTCTCAGTCGAATTCATGGGACAATTGGTTGGTTGATAGTGGGGCCACTTATCATTTCTCTGGTTATAAAGAAGTCCTCTTTAATCCGGTAGAGAGGGATACTAAGCTAAAAATCATTCTTGGAGACAACTCTACTCATCCTATGAAAGGTTTTGGGTCCATCAAATTTCAACTAAACTCTCAGGAATTAGTTTTGCTGCATGATGTCATGTATGTACCAGGATTAATGAATAATCTAGTATCTATATCTACATTGGAAGACAAAGATATGAGGGTTGACTTCATAAAAGTTAAAGTTCTAACCTAGCATGTTGATTCACCTATGAGGGATGCCTTCACACTAGATCGAGATTTGAAGGACTCTATAGGGTCACTCAAAGACCTCTCTTTGCATTGGTCCATAATACTAATAATTTTATCGAATTATGGCACCACAGACTAGCTCATGTTCATTATGATGCACTTCCGAAACTAAAGAAATTGGTCTCTGGTATTCTCGATGTTCAGGCTCATCATGATGGAGTTTCCCCAAGTTGTGCAAGTGGAAAGAAAACAAGGGGACCATTTCCCTCTAGTAAGAACAAAATTCATGACATCCTTCATCTCATTCATTCTGATATATGTGGTTTGATGCTTGTACATTCTGTTGGTGGTCATCTCTACTACATTACCTTAATTGACGAATTCTCAAGAAAGACATTGATATAATATCTTAAGCACAAGGATGAAGCCTTTGAAACATTCAAGGAATTCAAAGTCTTGGTCAAAAATCAATAAGGAAATAGAATCAAAGTCTTTAGGTCCAATAATGGAGGATAATACATGTCAAAAGAATTCATAGCATTTTGCAAGAAAGACAGAATCAAGAAGGAAACAATTGTGCCATATACTCCTGAACAGAATGGTCTAACCAAAAGAAAGAATAGGTCCATATTAGAAGTTGCTTGTGCTATGATACATGATCAAAAGGTTCCAAAATTTCCCTTGGGCTGAAGCGACATCTAATGTTGTATATGTTCAGAATAGGGTGCCTCATCAAGCATTAGAAAACAAGACTCGTGAAGAAATATTCACAGGCACTAAACCTGATATCAGCCATCTTGGTGTATTTGGATGCCCAATATATTTTCGTGTGCCAAAAGACAAAAGGAACAAACTGGAAGCTACTAGAAGAAAAGGTACGTTTGTGGGTTATTGTAAAAAATATAAAGAATATAGAATTTATATTCCTGGTCAGAGGAAGGTCGAAATTAGTAGGGACATAACATTTGATGAAGATGCATCTCTTGGTAAAGCAAGAGATCTTCCTCCACCTCCTCCTTCCAAGGGAGAGAATGATCATTGGGATATTCTAGATGGTTCATCTGCACCTGTGTCCGATATGGTTGATGATCCCATAGGGCCTATGGATCCGTTAGATCCTCCTCCAAGTGATCCTCCCTCCAAGAAGAGACCACTTTGGCTTTGAGATACTTTATAGGATATTGAAAGAAATGTCCACATTCATAGATCATATAGAGAAAAGAAACAACCATGCAGGTATCAGGGATATGTTGTTGCTATGAGTACTATGATTCACGTCGAACCATAAACATTCGAAGAAGATGCAAAAGAATAAGTTTGGAAGGATGCTATGGGTGAAGAATGTGAATCAATTATGAAAAATGATGTATGGGACGTTGTAACCAGACCGAAAGGGAAGTCTATTGTGACTTCAAAATGGCTATTTAGTATCAAACATGGATTAATGGTAGCATTGAGAAATATAAAGCAAGGTTCGTGGCTCGAGGCTTTTCTCAGAAAGAGGGAGAATATTATGATGACATATTTTCTCTTGCAGCTCAATATACAATAATATTTTCTATAGTTTCCTTTATTGCAAGTTAGATATGGACTCTTCATCTGATGGATGTAAAGATTGCATTCCTTCATGGCATGTTATAGGAAGAGGTATATGTTGAACAACCACAAGGATTCGAAGTGGAAGATCGAAGAACACATGTCTGCAGGTTGAAGAAGGCATTATATGCCTTGAAGAAAGCTCCCCGAGCTTGATATGTATGTATTGAAGATTACTTAGTGAAGTTGGGATTCACAAGAATTAATGGCAATCCTAACCTCTACTTCTAGGTAGTCCAAGGTATGCCATTGATTTTGGTTTTATATGTTGACGATCTATTTTAGATAGGTAGTGAGCCTATGATGATAGAATGTAAAAGGAAGCTAGCCTCTGAATTTAAGATGAAAGACATTGGTCTCATGCACTACTTTTTGGGTCTTGAAGTGTGGCAAACTCCTGGTAAGATTTTCATTCACAAGGAAAATACATTGTAAATTTGCTGGAAATATTTGGAATGACAGAATGTAAATATATGGTCACTCCAATGGAAATGAACTTCAAGAAATTATGTGGAGATTTTGCAGGACCAAACTTCGAAAATCCATCTTAATATAGAAAACTGATTAGGGCTCTACTGTTCCTTGTGAACACTCGTCCAGATATATGCTACGCAGTAAACACTTTGAGTCAATTCATGACCGAGCCCCAACACTCACATTGGATATCTGCTAAACACATATTGACACATTTGCATGGGTCAATTACACTTGGCTTGAGGTATTCTATAGGAAATGTTCAACTTCATGGATACATTGAGATTGGTTGGGCCAGAAACATTATCAACAGAAAGAGTACATCTAGATGTTTCTTTAGCCTTGGATCTGCCATAATAAACTACATGAGCGGGAAACAAAAGTCAGTAGCATTGAGAACAACTGAAGCATAATACTTTGCTGCTAGCATGGCTAGCTGCAAAGCAGATTGGTTGAGAAAGCTCTTTGGAGAGCTACTTAAACAGGGCCTGGATACTATAGTGATATACTGTGACAACAAGAGTTGGATCTATTTGGTAGAAAATCTCGTGTTTCGTGACAAGTCCAAGTATATCAAGATTTGATATCACTTCATTCGAGACATGATACAAAGATGAGTAGTCAATCTCCGTCACATATCGATAGATGAATAGATTGCAGATATTATCACAAAGGCATTACCCAAGAGAAATTTCTTGGTCTTCAAAGAGAAACTTGGACTAATGGATGTGTCCCCTCCGGATGAGGGGCAACATTGATCGAGAACACTGAGCCAACTCTTCCTACCTTTTTTGAGCTCCCAGGGTGAGGAATCGAGATGGAGGGCTCCTGGAGTTGAGGTAACTCTGGACAATAGGGTGTTATCCCTATTTGTTACCCATAGGCTTGGAGTTGTAGCTCACCCCATCTTGGTCTTTGCATATTATACCCGAGTTGGCATCATACCCATAAGTTGGGCTTGCTGGGAGTACCGCTCCTCGTCTGGCCAACGTGTGAGAGTGTAGTTGGGGGTGTACAACCTAAGGCAATTATGATGCAAGTGTTTTACCACATGACTATTCTGGGTCATCAATGGGAAGATCAATAGAAAATAAGATGGGTTGAGATGACCTGTGGGTTGAGATAAACTGATATGTTTCAAGGGTTGAGGATCTACTCCCCTATATGATGAGTTATCCTATTGCTAAATAAGGGTGGAAGTTATTTCTCCTTGATTCTTCTTCTAGATCCAAGAAAGTTTCAATAGATAGAGTTGAGCAGAGACTGACAAATATTGCAAGGTGGAATTCTTCCTAGTTGAGAGGGAGCGTTAATTTTTGCAATTAAGGTAAAATTCCAAATTGGACAACTCAAATGATTAAGATAATATGTGCATTAAATTCCTCTTCTTGAGAGGACCAAAATCAACATAAATATCACCTAATTCAGTTAAACATAAGTTAAGATTTGAATTTTTTTATTCATGCATACATTATGGAATGGGTCGGTCCTAACCACATGGGTAACTGCTTGGGTCAATATTAACCCCAAGTTAACCATCGGGAAAAACTATAAATGGAAGCAACCTCAAGTTCATTTGATCATGTCATCATCATCTTTATATCCTTCTATTTTGTTTTGGCTCGCACAGGTTCATCAGCAGATGTTTGCATTGGATCTGAAATTACAGGCGAAAGGTTCACTCTGGGTTAGGGTTTTCTAGATCTCGGTTGCTAGCATAGATCTGAAGTTTTTCGTCCTCAGTCGCAGGCACAGAGTAGGCCAAAGAGCGAGTTTAGCTCTTTGGTTTCTCGGAGGTAGTTCAGTGAAAGTGACTATGGGTTCAGAGGCAGATCTAAAGGATCCAGTCCCCAGTTGCTCCCATCTAGTAGACCTGAGAGTGACCCTATCGTCACATTCGCTCGCACAACTCAGCAAGGGTGCAAATTTGTCTCTCTGGTCACTCGCACAACTTGATAAGGGAGTGACTTTGGGTTTTTTTAGTTCGGTGCTAGAGACACACACATAGAGACCTCCTGAGTGTGACTCTGAAGTTACAGTCACTGCCACACTATATTCGTGAGAGATACCCACAAGATTTAGTCGCTCGCAAATAGTGTAGATGAGAGTGACCCAGTTGAGATCTAATGTTTTGACATCTTGACATCAACTGGCTTCAGTGAAATGGCAGATCTTAGTTTCTCTACTGTTATAATATATTTCTAGATCTGTAGATATGGTTCATTGTTATCCGCTGTAAATCACATTTATTAAGCTCATTGTACTCTCTGTTGAAATATTTTTATGATGATTTGCTGAAGAAGAATATTTGAAAGGGTTTCCCCCTAGTGGGGTTTTTCCCTGGCCTTGGACCAATATGTCGTCTCTTATGGTTGTGTTGTTGTCTTCTCTATCACTGCATATATTGTTCTTTCTTCAATTACATTTATGATTGATTATACTGCTAACAAATTGGATGCATTGTTAATGAAAAGATAAATTGGGCTAAAGTAATTGATACAACATTGAACAATCTGAAAATTTAACACCGGGTGACTTTGACATCTTAGATGCCCTTGGGTCACGGTTTCTCAAGCCACAAGTCAAGCGTGGAGGAACACAGACAACTTGACAAACAAACAAAAAACTAGCTAGGATTAATTTAGTAGTAACTCATTTAACAATTAAAAATCCGTAATGTTTAAATACAAGGAGAAATATTGAAATAATTCAAACAAAATTCACTCTTGTAGGTAGTGAAGCTACTTGGGCTAAAGAGTAGAGATGTGGGAGGCCTCTTGGAGCAATCCACATTGCATAAAATCCTATACAAAGAGCTTCAATTTCCTGCAAGACAAGATTTGTATCCTATCTCAATATAGGTATAGGTATAGGTATGAAAATAACATAGAGATATATTATTTAATAAAACATAGTTACCAACTTGATAAAAATCCTCCAAATTTAGCATTGTTTAGTGGTTTTTTTTACCCCATTTCAAAAAGTTGTGCTACACAAAGCACATTTTTTTAAAGTAGTTTTTTGACATTTAGAATCTTTTTAATTATAAAGTATCAACATATTTTAAATGTTGTTTGTCTTGGTTTTTTATTATCTTAAATATATTTTTTAACTTAATATTCAACAATTGTTTTATTCTTAATAATATTATATTCATATATTTTTTCAAATTTGTGATTTAATCTATTTATCTATTTTTAGTTTATTTATAATTCCATACATTTTATATCAAAAATCAAAATATTACTTTTAACACTTTTTAACTTTACTTCAATGCATATTTGATATATAACTAAATAACAACATTTTTGAATATTTAGAAATACACAAGTGCACTTAAGTGATAGTTATAATAAAACATAATCCCTGATGGGGTTGATACAAGGGCATCATAATAAAATCAGAATAGGAAAAGAAATCAACATGTCATCTCCCTTCGACAGCCATTTTCCAGTGAGAATAATAATTCGCATGCGAGGTTTTGTATGAGGATGGATGTGGCAACCCTCAGAGAGAGAGAGGTGGGATCTCCACATGGCTTTTCATGAGTCGTGCATGGCACATCCTGGGCTCACACCGTAGGAGCCACCAACGTAGGTCCTATATCTTAAATGTCTCATGCAAAGGTTGAAGGGTTTTGTTTGGGTCATCTGTTTTGTTCACGCAACCTCTCTCATTTGTGCAAGCATGGAGTGCCTCTCCCATGGAAAATTGGTTAATATAAGACCTAGTACTGACAGTGGTGGAATGTTCATTTATGACCTCATTCTAGATCACTACTTTGTGATGACAAAAAATTTTTGTCTACAGTCCACTTGGCTACTACCAAGGAATTTTCATATGGCATGTTTTAATTATAGCGGTCATTACCTCACGAGGATATCTATTCATATGAACTTATTCATTGGCTCAGGGTGGCGGAAAAATGGTTATCATGTGGCCAATTTTATTCATTTTCCGAGGTTGTGTTGTCGTTTGTGGTGTCATCCTCAAGGGGTCGCAGTGAACGATAGGCTGGTTATTTTCTCTATTCTTCAATCTCATTTAGTGGTTAAGAACTTTCCCATTTTGAAACATTGGGTACTCATAATCTTCTTAACTCGTTATCATTGGAAACTAAGTTTGTTTTAGGACTAGTTTTTTCTCCATGTATGGTGTCCATTTTTTTTGTTATTTTTACATAACTCTAGGTTGGCTCCCTTTTTTGAATTGGTCACAATATTTCCTCTGGTGAATTCTTAGAGTTCTGACCCTACAATAATTTTGTTCAATTGCTCAGTGTTGGTATGTGGTGTATGGTACCAAGGAACTTTCTCATTCTGTTTTTGATAATTGTTTTGCCTTATAACACCCTTTGCTCCTTCAAACCACTCAAACCTTGTCATGCTCTCCTATTCATGTTTTCTGGGTCTCTGTGAAGTTATTTTGTTGTGAGGTTTTATTTATTTGGGGGAATTTGGTTTTATGCAAAAGAAATCAGTTCACACTACTCATAGTAGTATACAAGCGACGAAGTAGCGTTATTTTGGGGTCATTCTTCCTTTTGGTGTTTATCCTCAAATTCTTTGCTTCATCTCTACATGGGTGTTTTTATTCAGGGGATAAAAGCTATATACTCTCTCAGTCATTTCGAGTGTCTGTTTTGTGTCTAGTTGATCCTTATACGGTGGTCAACAACCACTTATTCTCTTTGTTGTTTCGAGTGTTGGTCTTATGTCTTATTGGCATGTTTTCAGTGGAAATGGCACTACGGAAACGACTTCCCTGTCATTGGGGAGGTGTTATGGAGGCATCTTCATCCAAACACCATCGGTTGTTCAGTTGGAAATCAATAGGAAACCTTTTTTATGCAGCTCCCTTGGAGGTTAGAAAGGATATTTTGCATCTAGAAGAAAGGGAGTTTGGGGATTGAATATACCATTATGATTTTGAAATTAGTGGCAGTTCTCTAAAATGGGTTCTTGTTCCTGGGAAATTCAGAAAGCTAAGATCCCATTTTCTCCATTATATCACCCTACACTGACAGATGGAAACACTACTTAGTATGGTAATTCGGGACAGATAGGTAGACAACTACAATCTCTTCGTTTGAAAAGAGGAGATCAAGCGAATTATGAAGGATATTAGATAGGAACTTGATGATATAGTGTTCAGATTAAATTGAGTGGAAATATTTGTGGTTTTTGACTCATGGACAAAATCAAATGATCATTAGGACAAGGACGCAGTTATCAATTTTCCACCTCTAAACAATGTCCCACCTTTGAACACTACAAATGAAAATTCTCCTCTCTCTCCAGTTGTCATTTTGGACTAATATGTCCATGACACATACTTTTTTGCACACTATGTTTATGGGCTATTTCTAGCTATTGGTAGCTACTTATTTCTTTTTGTACTCTCTATATTTTTGTTCTATCACATATGGTACAGGTTACAAGTTAATTAGTTGGGTATGGCTATCATATTTTGTTTTGTTTTCATATGTAAATCCAAGGACTTCACATACATATTCCTTGGCTTGAAGACAATCTCGACAGTCTTCTAATCAGTTAGTGTTGGTTACCCTGGAAGAAAACAAATGATTTTCAATATGGACATGAAGCTTTTATCTAAGTGATATTTTTGGTTATCAATAGAAATCTATGGACAAAATTTACAAAAAAAACTACGTTAGATAAATCATTTTTATGGTACGAATTGGACAATTTGCATATTTTTATAGATTTTTTCTATTAAAATGTCAATAATTAAAGTTATTTAAATTAACCATTCACATAAAAATGAAAGGGATAAATAAACTAAATAATATAGTAAATAACATATTAGAAAATTTGAACTTAAAATGACAATACATGGCTAGTAAAATATTCCCCATTTGCCTTCATGGTCTTCATGGAGAACATATTAAGCTTGAATGGGTGACAAGGCTCAATATGTGTATGGGTACCACAAGGCAACTTGCAAGGCTTTAGTACAATGGAACTTCCCAAATTACATAATATAAATAATCGAATCATATTACTAGATAAACATTTGCTTTTCTATATTATCTATTTAATAAAATATTTATACTTTATTTACAATTTTATACATTTAGTATAACCATAAAATAGCCCCTAATATTTGATTAGGGAAAGATCATGCAATACATTCCCTTGCACATCTATTGCACATGCAAGCCTACTTTTACATGTGGGGATGGGATCCCTCCTTTACTCATTTTTCAACAACATGTAAGTGAGGGATCGAATGCAATGCATCCCTTATCCCTCCAATACATGAAAAAGTGGTTAGTGCATTTGAACTCGTTGTCTCAACCCTATGCTTGCTTTCCACTTCCCACTTAATAAAATCCTATTCGAGTTTGCTTAGTCTCATGACCCTATTGCATGAAAATGTTGAACATTATTAACAAAGAGGCATTAATAGGAGTGGAAAATAATATATGATTATAGAACAACATCTTGTTAGAGGATCACATCAACACATTGATCATACAACCATGATATTCATGGTTGTTCAAATTTTGACCTTCAAGCACCTTAATGTCTTACATAGAAATAAAATATCATTGCCTATTTCAATGAGCTTCATGTTGACTTTAGATAGAGAGAGGCAAGGTAAAATTTACTCAATTTGCGAGTTTTTTGAAAACAAGTATGAACTGCAAAACAATACAATTATATAGCATCTGAATCCTTCTTGCTCGGTGACGAATGAAATCCAAATACTATTTTTCTTCGAAACAAACACTTTTATCTTAATAAATATAAGATGTTATTAATTTAATTACTTTATTTTATAATAAACATTTATAATTTTTTCTTCATTATAACAACATTAAATATCATTTTCTCAAAAATAATAATAATAATTTCAAATAAAACCCATGAATCCCCTATTTCCTCATGCTAAAAATCTTTATATTGATGGTGCACTCTAGAAAATGTCCATTTACAAATAATCTTGATAACCATCCAAAAGATCAAAATTCAAGTAGATCAAGTAAACATATGTTCCCACAATAATTTGCAATCACATGTATGAGAATGAATGCCCAAATAAATGAGAATCGATAAGGATTTATTACCTAAATATACGGATTCTTGAAACTTTTTTAAAAACAAATCTACAATCTATACAAATTGGGGAAAAAATAAAAATGAAACCTATTTTTTTTTAACAATATCAAATAACTTTCTAAGAATATTACATTTATTATGCTTATAATAATATTTAATAATTTATTTATTTTATAAAATTATATATATTATAAAGAAAAATTAAGGAAAAACTTTACTCACAAATAATCAAAAGTTAAATAGATAAATTTAACTACCCACTCTTTTTTAACACATTATTATCAATATATTATTTACTAGTAATTGTTCTTAAAGTGCAAAGGTACACCGAAGAAATAGAAGTTTGGAATTTCACGTCATAAATGAAGACGATCGTTGAATGCATACATGCCCATAAGGTATGCCAAACTTTCCAAACCCAATGGAGGAGTGTATCACACCAAACTATTACAAGTTTCTACATGTGGGAAGTAAATCTTATTGGCCTCAAAAGGGATAGTTGGACGTGTCCTAGGGATCTACAAATCACTCTCTAAGGGAATGCATATGCGTCAATGTTCATTATAAAATAGCCAAGTCTACTTCCTTATCATAATTCAGGAAGGAAAAGTAAATCTTAAAAATCAGAGAAAATTTCCAATGATATGGTTGTTGGAGGTACCATTGTTGATACACACTTAAACTTATGTGCTGGTCATAATTCTCACGAATTAGGAGAGGTGTTATCCAAACATTTAACTTGATCTTCCTAGTGATAATGCATATATTGATATACAAAATTGCCGATATATATAATTATGTAGCACAAATGTAGTTCCCAAAACCCAAAGAGATCTCTTCCAATGATATAACCACTTTGTCAAATTATGATCATGACAAAATATAGTTTTGAAACAAGACCATACTAATAGATTAATTTCATCAGCACCTCAATATATTTTAATTATATAGATATATATAATATATATTTTCATTTTAAATTTTTATAATCTATAAAAAAAAAAATATCCACATTGCATATGAGTGAGTTATATATAATCTACTTATGTATACATTATTATATATATATAACAAAATAGCGTCACTAATGCCATAGACAATGCAGAAACCAACATGGGTTAACTGGATAAATGGCATTAGTTATTTGTGATTCTGACATGAACCAAAAACTTTAACTCTCAACTGAGAATGTAGCATTAATATGTGTTATGTACATGCCACATGCCTTTTTCCATTTGTGATTTCTAACTTGTTCTAATAAATACTCGTCTTCTTAAAGTTGTTAAAAATTAAGTACCAAATAAGCATGGATTTATCCTCCAGACCCAAGCTTCATCAGCTTAAAGTCCAAATGATGCAATAAGCATTAAGTCGTGCGCTAATGTCTAATCCCTTCTTACTTGAATTTGGAACACAAGAGCGAAAGATGTGTATGGTTGGTCACTCTTTTCAGCCTATTCTAATATTTGAGAATACATCATTTTATTATATTGAGATAAGAAATGTGAGTTGTTTTTAGTGTAATTTTTTGGAAGTTTTTATGGTGGGTTGTTTCCAGTTAAATTTCTCTAAAATCCGGTAGGAATTTATTGAAATCACAAGTTTGATGGGTAATCCTGTGCAATTGAAGTGCCCTAGGGGTTTTCCAGGGTGTTGAATCCATATATACAATAAAAAACTAATTTAAATAACACAAATCAAGATTTCACCTCAAATTTTTCCACCGGATTTCGACACCTAAAAGTTTAAAAAGTCGCACTAAAGACAACTCCTAAGAAAAACACCGTAAAGAAAATTTAAAACGATTAATTTAAAAATAAATGAATTAAAAATGGAGGAAAATTTATAGTGGGGATGAATAGTGTCTGTCTAGTCAACTCCAAAGAGAAAACGATTTCGGTATAATTATCTATTGTGTTTTTAAGTGTTTTTTTTGTTGGTTTGATTTACTGGGATTTGAACCTTGAATCTCATAATTTACATAATACTTCATAACATCACGATCATCAATTAAACTATCCACCATACACATTTTTAAGTTTTTTAATTGAGTGTACATCATCAATTATTAAGAATATAAAACTTTTTATCTATTTTAATATATATAAAAGAATGTACTTCCTTGATTATTATCATGCCGTTGGAAATATAACATGTTTAATTTATCGTTGACTACCCAATTACTTATTTATTGACCAAAAATTAAACCTGGTCGTCTAAAATTTATATTATAAAACTCAAAATATTTATTTT
>APFE031421369.1:0-17695 GCA_000404065.3 Pinus taeda | reverse complement strand
AGTCGCTTCATTTTCCCTGCGCTTGCTAAAGACAGACTAAGCTTTCTATGATGGCCTCTGACAATATACTCCACTCCTTTGAAAAATTGATATTTGTTCTCAAATTGGTGGAAAACGACTTTCCTGTCATACAATATGGGCTTCCCAACACAATCCCAGAAATATCCAATGCCACAACATTTAATTCGACTTCATCAATGAAATTGGCAGTGATTGCAAACTTGAAAACGTATTTTCGTGTGACCTGCAAATTCGCATCCTTAGTTATCTAACTCAACAGATACGGTTATGATGAGGCACAGTTTCCATATTGAATTTTGTAGTGGCCAATCTAGGGTGCTAGATTAGACTATATTTATTATCGACCTGGGTAAGTAAACTTCAAGGCGTGTGCCTAAAATCTATAGACATAAAGGATTCCTAACTAAGTGTTTGTTGTGATAGGCGACAATACTTCTTTATAGAAGGTTGAGGTATGTTTCCCCTCACCTTAACACTCAGATTACCTAGATTATCTAACTGTCCCAAGGATACGAAGTATAGCTAGACTGAGATTTTAGTCCCTTTACAAGGATGCTGTGCACAAAACTCTGTCTAGTTAATATTGAAGCACTCATAAAGAAATAAAAAACACACCGAACTTTACATACATAAACAAATAGAGTCTTTGTAAATGCTTTAAAACATAACGCTAGATCAAATCTCTTACAAGACCTGGTTCAATGATCTAAAGATGATATCTTTAAGCAATCACCATAAATACTATTTGTGAGAAATCGTAATTGAATTGACAAAATCATGAGCATGGAAATAACATCAACAGTATGCGTTCTATGTAAATTCAAGAGCTATGGAAATGACATTAAACGATATGTGTTCTATGTAAATTCAAAAGCTATGGAAACGAAAGGAACAGTATACCAATCCACGCAGGGCCCATCCACGTTTCAATGGTACACTGGAATGAACTCAATTAATCGAAACTATTAACGCATAGACAATGCTGGAGTAAAATCGTAATTATATTCAAACACTGAAGATTGCACTCACATATATGAATTTGGTTCTCCAAAACAATACATAGAGATAATCATAACTTGTTCTGAAAACAAAAACGACACAGAGTCTTTATCTGCCTTCCTATCTTGAATCGAATGCACATTCATTGAAGCAGATGTTTCTGCTTTTACAGTGGAGTGATTTGTGGTCATTCTAAGATGAACTGATTTCCAAAAAAACAAAATGAAACCGGTTTAGAAACCATGGCTTTTACTGCCTTTGTAACCAAAAGGCTGGGGTTTGACCCAGCGTTGACCGCATAAGTAGGAGCTTTTGTTCTACTGTAAAATCGATTTTTCTCCATGCATGTACATTCAGGAGCTCGTTCCTATCCACTGCTTTGGCTTGCTTGTCATGCCACGTGTCAGATGATAAACCATTTACAGGATGTGATGTCTTCCTGCAAACCTTTTTGTTGAAATCCTAATTCAACATAAAAAAAAAAATTGCATAAATTTAATTGTAATGAAATAAAACTAGTTGCTATTAACTAATCAATTTCGATGGATGTAAAGGGGTCTATGGAGGGAAAAGATAGACAATTGATGATGTTTTTAGAAGAAAAAGAGGGTAATGGAATGGTACCAACATTTCCCCCAAGCTTAATGTCTTAGCATGTCCTCATGTTAAGCCTGATGTGCTGCCTCTATACTCTATCCTTGCCTGAACCTTTGCTGCCTTTAACAATGCATCTATGTTCTTTTTAGCCTGGGCTTCCTTCTGGATGTGGAGCTTATGCTTCAAACTCTTGTATTTCTCCTTGATGGCTTTCTTTTGGGTATACCACTTAGTTGCCCAGTTGCAAATGTCAGTCTGTTCAGCCTTGAGCTCTTTAATTTGCTCCTTGAGCTTTTCATTCTTTTGCTAGGTTTTCTTACTCTGAATTTTCAACATCTCATTCTCCCTTTCAATAACTTTTTCCATCATGTTGGCCTCCATCATTTCTTCTCTTAATCTTTCAATTTGTTTTTCCGGCCTCCTTTGTTTCTTAATTGCAGGTGGTGACTCCTTTCCTTGCCTATTGTTGCTCTCGACCTCCATTTCGGCTTCTTGTCCATGCTGCGAGTGAGCACTGCTCTCGATGTCAATCGGTGCATGTGCATTTGATTCAGGTTGATCTTCTTGTGGCTGGGTCTTTTGAGCTCTCCTGGATCTTCTTGTATAGGTTGTGAAAATTTTATCCTGCTCCCTTTTCTGGGCAACCTCTTGTCTCATCTTCCTCGTCCTCACCCCGCTACTGGGTGGAGGGACATTGTTTAATTTATGCACAGGAATCTCTTCATCAATGTCAAGCATGTATCCTGAGTACTCTTGCTGCTCTTGCTCATCCTCTCTATCTTTGATTTGATTGGCAACCAGGAACTCCTTCCATGTCTTGCCCCTTTTCTGCACTTCAAATTCAATGAGAATATTAATTAACCCGAAATGATAAAACTATGTTATCCTAAGAACCTAAGGGGCATGGGACTAAGATACCATCGAACTTATCTCGATTGCAAGTTTCTTGGACTTGTTGACATGGCTAACTAGGCCCCTCTGCTTTTGTTATCATTTTTGTTTACATCCCGTCTCACTGGTGTACACAAAAAATCACTTTTGTAAAGTCGTTAAGACTTTTCACATCATATGGCATGGATACACGGAGCATCCAACATCCATGGTCTTGTTGATGACTATCAACATAATCAATCATGATCATCCTGATGCTCTAGTCCTACCGGATGAACATCACATTGACATCCATGGACCATCCCATCATGGATCATATTTAGAGATACAATC
Source organism: Pinus taeda (assembly GCA_000404065.3). Taxonomy (NCBI): domain Eukaryota; kingdom Viridiplantae; phylum Streptophyta; class Pinopsida; order Pinales; family Pinaceae; genus Pinus; species Pinus taeda. The sequence continues at coordinate 14,854 of APFE031421369.1, read as the reverse complement.
ACTCTCATTTGATATTAGAAAGTCTCACTTATTTAAAATTTGAAAGTCATTAAAAATGCCTTCCCTGAAGAATATATAACAAATTTAATGTTATGAAACTCCTTGGACATGGTCATAATTTGAATTTATGGCTAGTCTGGAACTAGTGGCACTTCATTGATCTAAGTGCAGAGTGTCTTATTTCAAGGATCAATGAAGATAAAATAATCAGTGATTTTAGATAACTAGGGAAAAGATTGGCAAAAGAGATTTCATTCTTTTTAAATATTAAATTCAATTTAGCTTCTAAAATAATTGTTTCTTATGGGAGTTTTAGGCTTAGTTTTTTCAGGCATTCAATTGAAGAAGCCATCATTAGATTTTCTCGAATAGATTCCACAATGAAGTCCTATATGAAAAACTTATACACTTATATTTCCATTTCGAGGCCTCGTCTAGGGTATTTGTATAATTCATATGCTTTGTTCAGTGCTAGTTTATCATGCTTTTAAAAGAACTCAAAGGATATCCTTGTATGCGCCAACTAACATTTAATGACGAGACATATATTCAAAGTTGCTATATTTTTAAGCTAATCCCGAAGAAAATTTTTAGGTATTTTCATAATGTAATTTTACTTTCCTCTCCTTAGGACTGGTATGTCCATTATCATTATGTACAAACTAAGTTATGTCATACAACAACATGGGATTACAAGAAGGACTAGATTATAGATCCATGCTAAAATATTTCTTGAATCATATAACCTTAGCTACTACAACCATGGCAGTTGTATATTCCATGTATGCACCATCCGTTTTGCCGAGTTTTTTTCTAATAATTAATTTTGTTAATCAACTTTGTGCTCATCTATGTAAACATAGATGGAGAGGTGGGCCTAAGCAACCATGTAAGAAGGTTTTGATAATCTGAAAGACCCTAAAATCCTCAGTCAATCACTAGGAGCAAAAAATTGGTGGTTGTGGCTTAAAAATCCAAAAGCTTTAGGGAGAAAAGTATGGAAGGAAAAATACATGCCTGGTATAGATGATAGTCTTCTAATTTTGATGGGGGGTGGAATTAAGGGATCTCATCTTTGGAATTTAGCCTAGAAAACTAAATACTTGATTGAATCTCACAGGTTTTTGGGAAATCATGGATGGAAATGTAGCCCTCTTTTGGGAGGATTCCTAGTAACAATGGGAAAAATTGGAAAACAGAGAGTTGAATGAGTGGAATCCTTGTTTGATATCTCTATGGAGTAGTGGTCCAACAATTTTGGCTGCAATATCATTCTCAACAGCAATAGAGGTTGTAACGACCCCGAGTTAAGTTTCCATTTAAATAAAATAAGACCAAGGTCATGGATTGGGGGTGGAGATGGTTTTCTCCAGGAAGCCCTTGATAGGTGGGTGGAGACAAACAAATTCCTCAAGGTACGGTGAAGGAATTCTGATGCATCCAAGATTGTTTTGGTTTTGTGATCTCTTGACTAGTTTTGGCAAGATCATAGTAGTTTGAGGGTGGAAGTGGTTTAACCTCTATATTACATTGGTTGTTTATGTCCTGGTTTATCCCATGAGATCCCACATACATGCTTGGAATATGGCACAAGGTGATTGGATGAAAGGAATATTTGGTTCAACTCAATTTATGGTCATGTGGTACATGGAAGTCCCTGACTTTGTTGGATTTTGCATAAGTTAATAAGAGTTATTTTCTTATTGTACTCTATAAGAATTTATACTTTTTACTATGTGGCTTTGATGGTTGTTCTCCCATGGTTAATGTTATGATTATATGTTGGTTATAAGCATGGTTCTATAATATGTCCTAGTTATGGCTCTTGTTCATGCTTTGAGAAGTTAATGAATGGTTGATGAATGCATGGGCTAACAAGTGTTGCTACAACTACTTGAGAGGGAATTAGGCATTCTTGATGATTCACAGCTAAAGAACAAATATTTATACTTAGATATGCATTCATGACCTATAGCTTACATGTTTACCATGTGTTTAACGAAATTCCTAGTATGTTCTCATTTGTTTAAGTCAAGTTTTCGACTCAAGTTTATATGTTTATCCTTGTCATTGTGTCATTCATCATTCTGAGAAGTTACAAGAAGTCTTGGATAGTGGTTTAGAGCCTAGCATGGAAAAGTGGTTCGTATCTTGGGACTACACCTTATGAAGTAGGCAAGTTGGGTCATAACTGCATGGAGAGAGTAGTGTGCATGTGGTTGGAGGCCTATAACTACACCTAGGCCTTGTCATGCATCTGGTTGGGGGTTAAGTTCTAAGAACAATAGCCACAACTCAAGTTTTGGTCACTGTTGTAGCAGCTACAACCACCCTCCAAAATTTTTCCTTACCTTTGTTTTTAAGCCTCCCTACCAACCTTTCACAGTAGTATGTCTTGCTTCGTCAAGTACACAAGCTTCAGTGATTTTCTTATAGATAGATAGCCTGTCGATCAGAGCTTTTTTGACTCCCCTCACAGGATGTTCTCCTAGACTTGGTTTAGTGGCAGGCTGAGCAGCTCCCTCAAAAATTTGTGCAATTCTGGAGGGAAACCAACCTTCCCTCCAGAAATTGCGCAGTTCTGTCTAGTAGCATGTTGGGCTTCAAAATTGTGCAATTCTACTAGCCAAGCTTCATCCAGAAAATTGTGCAATTCCTCCTAGCAGGGTTGCTTAGCCCAGGAATTGCGCAATCTTGGGCAGCAGTCAGCTGCTCTACCCAAAAATTGCGCAAATATCCTAGGAAGCTAGCCCAACTCCCTTCCAAAAAAGCGCATTTTCCCCCAACAATTAAGCAACCTCTTGCATGTGCAGTTGAGTTGATTGGTTCCCTTCGGGACTGAGCAAAACTTATTTTCATGCATGGGTTGCTCCTCCTAAGGCAGCATGCAAAGGAATCTCTTGTTTCAGGGATCTATTTTTAGCAGTCGAAGGTTACATGCAAGGATCATTCCAGAAACCTCCCACCAAGTGTCACTTTTCCTAGATTTGTGGAATACGCGTCACAACCTCAATTTTATCAAAACTCATGAAGAGGATGTTGCAGAGCTCATTCCTCATGTCAACCTTGTACCTCTGGCATCCCACATTGCATCTAGGAGTTGTCTGCACATTCAACTCAGTTGTTTTGGGGTAAGCCTGCTTTTCATGTCTTGTGTTGCATTTCTGGCGCTTTTTTTGTTTCACTTTGTAGGAATGTTGCCTTCTTGATTTTAGTGACTGCTTGCTGTCGTTTTGATACATGGTATCTTGTACTAGCACCATTTCAATTTTCATTGACATCTCACTACTGGTAGATGCATGAAACTGTTTTTCACGAATGGTCATCGATTCAGCAACTTGCCTCACCCACAAGTATGTTGTTCCATTTTCTAAATCCGTCATTCACCATTTGCATGCACGATCATTCACTTATGCTTACACTCAATATCGCCATGAATTCGGATTCACATTCGCTTTTAGTTTCCCATCAGCGAGTCTAGGCAGGCTTGGCCAGACTCTACCTCACCAAGACAACATTACACAATCCTGAGAGGGAAGGCTCTGTCATCCTCTCAAGAAATGCACATTTTTGCGCAATCATTGTCCTCCAGTCTTTCATTGCGCAATTCTGGGGGACAGTGACTGTTGGCCCAGAAAATTGCGCAATGCAGTCACTGAGCCTGCAACCATTGCCAACTGAGATTGCGCATTACACAATTCCAACAGTTAGCAGCTAGACTGGGTTGTGCATTGGAAAGTTCTAGTAGTCAGTCAACCTCCCAGTAGCCCAAATTGTGTCTTGTGTAGTCTTGGCAGTCAGTCTCCCAACCTCTTGAAGGAAATTGGGAAACCTTCATGATCAGTCACACAGGTATGTTGCAAGTCAGTTCTCAATTTCATTTTCGTTTTCGACTGACAAATTGCTTGCCATGAGTGTTTCCATGTCTTCAGGTACCTCAGGTGTTCATTTGCCTCTCAGTAATACATGTACAATGGTTTCCAAGAGAGCAGAGTCGAAGACACCGTTAATAGCACACTTGGGGATGCAGTGATCAAATGTTTATGGACTTGCCTACCCATGAAGACATCAAGTTGTTCGTAGACAAGGACATCAAGATATGACAGCAACAACATCACAAAAAGCAACATCATGAACAACAACTGTAGGCAGCATACCGGATGCAACGAATGCAAGAGGAAGGTTGTTGACAACACAAAGGCTGAACAAAGTTGTAAGCTCAAGAAGATCCATTGGTGATGAAAGAAACTTTGGAGACTCGGGCTATGAGGTGATAGTGTGACATGAATATCGCGTAAAAACAGAGAATGGAACAAAGAAGGAGTTGCATGTGCTGAAGCAGCAACTCAAGGAAGAACATGAGTTGCATAAACAAGAAAATAATTGCAGTAGGAACAAGAACAACAGGGGGCGCAACATGCATTCACGGATTAAAGTGCACCCGTATGAGTTATAGATCCATCCCAACAGCTGACATGGAACAAACAAGGTGAGCAGTGTTGTTGATCACATGCAAGGGAATGCAACAACATGCATATCATTGTGTGCACACATGCGATCCCACCCATTCATCACACTCACCAAGGCGAACACAAGAAGCAAGTCCAACTGGAGTTAAACATGTAGTGGATAGTTGATGCGAATGACCACCAGCACACACTGGAAGATCAATGCGGACATTATGCATCAGTGTATTACCAGTTCAGTCGCACCCAAGAAGACCATGCACATGCTAGCAGACAAGTTGGATGGAGGATCCATACCAATGCACTCGGATATAATGGAGGCAAGAGTTTGCTTCAACAAGATATCACTGTTGAGTGCATGCACACCATCACGGACGATCAAGCTTGGCATCAGCTCGCCACCTTCACCATCACAAGCATGTCAAAGAATTGGTCTCACCACAACAAGACCGAGTGTTAGTGATGTCTTGCATGGCTTGATCAAGCGATTTTGTCTCACATGAACACATGTGCATTGTAATGTAACATCTTGTCAAGTGGAAGTTCAAGTGTCGATAGTTGGATGTAACAATCATAGAGTAGATGAAGAGTCATGAGGGTAGACGAATTTTCATAAAGGGGAATGTCAAGGGTCACCCCATCCTTTGCTATAAATAGAACCTCATAATTCATTGTAAAGGTTTTTGGTCAGCCATTTTTCGATAAGACTATCTTGGGGAGAGCTTGGATAGTATTGTACTGAGCCTTAGCTTCTCCAACGCAGAGAGCTAGTACATCTCTTTGGAGGAGCAGGCGGTTGTGGCTGTAACGTTTCTCTATCAGGACTAGTGGTTAGACATGGATTTATTGTATGATTGGAACTTGCACTTCTTAATATAACAAGAGCCAACAAGTTTCATGCATATGTTGTATTGTATTCTATGCTATCTAGTTTACTCTAAATGATATATGCAATGGTTTTCTTATGCATGCATGTACAGACTATTTTGTATAAGTATGTATCAATCTTTCTGAAATGTGTTGTTTCCTTCCATGTTGTGATGCATCTTCGCCTGTGTGTTCCCTTATTAACTGCATGCTATCACAGGTTTCCAAGGGGCGTACTCATCTCAACCCCCTTGTGTTAGAACCTCTCATGCACCTTTCTTGGCTCACTACAGTTGTCACACCCTTGCTACCAACAAAGTTTTCTTACTTGCCTCTATGCAAAATCATGGTCAAGGCATTACCATATGACCCACTCCTGAGACTCTTACACCAAACAGTCTGAGGTCTAATTGGGACTTCTTACCAGGGAGATCCCCTTACATGTTGGTGGGTCCAACACTGTCAACAGTCACCTAGGGTGGTCCTTTAGCCCCTGATTGTCTTGTATCCCTGAGGGATGTCGCTATGTGTTCAGTTTGTCAGCCCCACTTCCATAATTGGAGCTTGGAGGTTGGGTCATGTCATAGTAACTCTTTGTCTAATGTTTACCCTAGTAGGCTACTGAAATTGGGTAAATATGGGAGGGAGGTGTTATAGAGGTAGTGGGAAAGTACACACAGGGGCCAATGAACATAAGCTTATAAACGCAAGAAGCCATCATCATATAATTGGAAAACAAAAGAATTAAAATCCAATCCGAGAAAGATATCCTCCGATAGGGGCATTGGCCTAAAGGATCTTTCATCTTAAAGGAGGATTTTATATTACTAGCTGGTAGAAAAGGAAACCCCAACAAAAGTAAATGGAAAAAGCTATGGGACTCTAAACTCTGGCCCAAGGTGACCTTCTTCATTAGGGGAATTTTCAAGTCTACAATGGGCCTCCTAAGGAAATTATAAAATAATAGTGGAAATAATAAAATAAGATTAGATTACATCATCAAATTTTAGAGGGAAAATAGAAAAAATTGTTTACTCAAATTTCAAGCGGAATTTGATTCCTCATCCAAGGAGTACCCATGTTGCATACTTTCAATGGACCCTACTACATGAAAAATAAGAAATACATGAAAAACATGATCGCAATCACATTTTTTCATGCATTTCTCATTTTTTGTGTAGCAGGGTCCATCAAAAGTATGTAACATGGGTCCTCCTTGGGAGGAATTAAATTTTGCATCTAACGAGTACTCTTGCTTGAAATTTAATTAAAACCTTAGGGCGATAAGTTGAAAATACGAGTTGAAAAAGTAGTTTTATTATTTTTTAATATTTTTACTTTTTTATTACAAAAATGGTGAATCATCCCCCATGATTGACATCATCATATTGAATCCTATTGGTTCTTATAAATTTTATTTCGGTTGTACATTTTTCTTAGGAGGCCCATTTTAGACCTCAAAATTCTCTTCGGCTTCTCACGCAAAAAAAAAAAAAAAAAATTACTTGATTAATCTACAAAAAAGGGTTTTCAAGGTCTATCTAGATGTAGCCTCATTTGGAAATGTTAGAATATAATCCTAACATCTACATTTATTTTTAGCCTAAGTATCCTTGACTTAGCCACATGCACTAAAAATCATGTTCACACTTGGCTTTTGGTAAACTAGCTCGATGGACCAACTTTCCCTTGTTTTTTGCCTTTAAAGGCTTAATATTATGGAAATATTGGTCCAACCACTTTCTTAAACCATTTAGACATCTAAGTGCATGTTCACACCTAACCACACCTCATCCACTTGAGTTATTTGAGGATTGGCACTCCACATGAAGATTCCCCCTTAAATCAAGGGATTTGGTCCCCTAGACCATTTTAGCATGTTTTAAAGTTGCCTTCCTTGGGAAATGTGCCCCTCCTCATGCTTTCCTTGTGGCTGATAGTTGGCATAGGTTGTCTTGAGTCATTGTTGCTATTTTAGACCTCCCTTTAGCTTTTTTTAGCCTTTTCTAGTTTTTTACTAGTTTTTTCCTAGTTTTCTAGATTCGGCAATTTCTATATAACCACCTCCCTTTGGGATTATAGGTTTGGTTGCTCATGTATTACTATTGTTCATTAATTTAATACATTGATTTTATGGAGAAAATTCTTTTTCTCTCCTCTCTTGAATATCAACAAATTACTTGAGTTTAATTTAACTAGAATTCTAGATCTATTAGAGTTTCTGTAGGAATTCTACAGGAAAAGCATAGAAAAAACTGTTGAAAAATGTGCAACAAGAAATGTTAAATTTAGAATGTGCTAAAAGTAGACCTGCTAAAAATAGCATGTCTAAAAAAAGCAGTTTGGCCAGTGGGGTCATTGGCCACATTGGGTGAGAGGTGAAATTGCTAAAAATAGAAAGTTCTAAAAATAGCATTTCTAGGTCCCTTCCTATTTATAACAGTCCCTAGTCTATCTATAGGAAGTAAAATTAATTTTGGTCTTAACCGCAGTTGGAAATATTAATTAATTAATTCAGTTGAGTTAATTAGTTAAGGAAATTCGAATTTCAAGTCTGTGTGAGCATGCACATGAGTTGTCCCACTGATTGAGGAATTTATCCTTAATTTCCTCCATTGATTGAGGGAATAAGTATGAGTTCTATAATGAAAGAATCAATTGACCTAGTTCTAACTAGTCAACTCTAGTTAGATTATTTTAACAAGTTGTTAAAATAATAAAATAAAGTTTGTTAATGCTTGCATGCATGTGACAACTATTATTTTAGATAACTGAGGATTCACTCTTGGATAAATGTTGCATGTCAGTTCTGTCAGAGATCCAGTTGAGATCAGATGTGGGATAGTGTACTATTAGATGCTTGGATATTTCTAGTAAGTATTCCTTCCATGGAGAAGGATCTATTATCAGAGATTGGAGGACTTGTGACCTAGGTAGTCCATGATTTTCATCTTCTAATTGAAGATCATCAGAGTACAGAGAGAGAAGGATAGCTATTGAGTTGATTCTTTTTGTATGTTGAAGAAGATTTACACTTGATTGATAATACATGGTTAGGGTTTTATGCGGGTGCTTTCCCCTGGATATATATTGTGTTATGTGTGATTATTTCTCTTGATCATTTATGCATGTTTATACTTGATGTTGCTCATGAATTCAATTATGCTTCTGCTTAATGTTTTGTAGAAGTAGAACAAGTATTCTGCTTTAGGACATTGCATATATCGGTTTGTTTTACAACTGAAATTTCTACATGGTATCAGAGCACAGATGATCAAGCAAGAACAATATACTAGCAGGAGAAATTCGAAGTTTATTATTCGGGATATTGATCTCAATTTGTTATCACATCTATTTCATCAATGGCATTCTATGGTTTGAGGCTTGAGTATGCCCTTGATGGCAGCTCAAACTATATAACTTGGAAGGATCGCATGGAGGTAGTTTTCGAAGATAATGACCTTAAGGATTTCATTGATCAAGAAATTCCTAAGCCTACTGACAAGAATGAGCAGGTGGAATGGAGGAAGTGTGTGGCTAGAGCTAGGAGAATTCTCTTGGAGGGAGTGCGAGATCACATTTTCTCGAGCCTCCATGGGAAGGAGACTTTGCATGCAATGTGGAAAACATTGAAAGATTTATATCAGAATAGCAATGATCAGAGGACGTTGGCACTAAAGGACAACTTCGAAAGATCAAGAGTGAAAGGGATGAGACGATCTCTATGTATCTGACCAAGCTCATCACATGCAGGGATGAGCTTGCAAGTGTAGGGGTCATGACATCAAATGAGGATATGGTGAGTCTAGCACTCCTTGGCCTTCCTAAGAGCTGGAATAGCTACCAAGATAGTGAATGGAAGGGAGAAACTGCCAAATTGGGAACGACTATGGTCGGATTTGATGCAGGAGGAGATCAGACGGAGCACCAGAGACAGTTCTTCATCCATGCATGATGAGGAGAACTATGTCTTAGCGAGTAAGGCGAGGAAGGGGAAGGAGAAGGTTTCTCTTTTCAAATCCAGTTCTTCCAATGATGAGAAGAAGGTTGACAAATAGAAAGTGTGATTCTTTCATTGTCATGAGGTGGGCCATTATGTTGCAAATTGTCCATGGAGGAAATCCAAGAAGGGATCCAGGGAAGGATCTGAAGGTGAGGCACTTCTTCACAGTTTGAGTTGGATTTCACACTCTTCGCATGCATGGTTTCATCCATGGTGGGAAGTGGTTAGTTTCTTGACAGTGGAGCTTCTTTCCACATGTCCGACGACAAGAGTTTGTTCAGTACTTTGGAGGAGAAAGATCTCCAAATACTCATAGCAAAGGGTAATGATGAGAATTATAGTGTCTCAGGTGTAGGCACGATTATTTTTCGGAGGGAGCATGGATCTTGCCTTACCTTAACCGATGTCAAGTATGTACCAGGACTGAAGAGAAACTTGGTGTCGATTGTGATGCTGGAAGACAGAGGCTATGATGTAGTCTTCAGTAAGGGAAAGGTTTTCCTTAGACACATCATCACTAGACAGGTGAAGCAGATTGGTTCATAGGTCAAGAACCTGTATGCTCTTGAGGTTCAAGATTCATGAAAAGCCTTGAGGAGCAAGGCAAAGGTTAGAGACTTGGTGGTTGAGAGGGAGGGTATATTACCTCTCAACATGCAGAGCCAAAAGAAGTCTCAGACAATTGTAGAGGAGCCACGATTGGAGTAGCAGCTTCAGGAGGTTGTGGAGCAGCCACAACAAGGGAAGTTGAGAGGAGATCGAGTAGAGACATCTACTCATGCAGAGACCTCTAGTAGGGGGAAACTTTGAGCCAGGTGGGCTGAGGGATCACATGCAACCATACCTCCAAGTAGGAGGTGGGGCGATATAGAGTGATCATCCCAAGAAGGAGGGGCAAGATCCTTGAGGTACCCAACGTCTTGGATGATACCTTGCTATGGGAGCCCCAATGTAGAGTAGCAGGAATTGACTGATTGGGTAGAGACAGATGCAGATGGAGCGGCAGAGAGAGTGACAGTGTAGGGAATTAGACACATCATCACTAGACAGGTGAAGCAGATTGGTTCATAGGTCAAGAACCTGTATGCTCTTGAGGTTCAAGATTCATGAAAAGCCTTGAGGAGCAAGGCAAAGGTTAGAGACTTGGTGGTTGAGAGGGAGGGTATATTACCTCTCAACATGCAGAGCCAAAAGAAGTCTCAGACAATTGTAGAGGAGCCACGATTGGAGCAGCAGCTTCAGGAGGTTGTGGAGCAGCCACAACAAGGGAAGTTGAGAGGAGATCGAGTAGAGACATCTACTCATGCAGAGACCTCTAGTAGGGGGAAACTTTGAGCCAGGTGGGCTGAGGGATCACATGCAACCATACCTCCAAGTAGGAGGTGGGGCGATATAGAGTGATCATCCCAAGAAGGAGGGGCAAGATCCTTGAGGTACCCAACCTCTTGGATGATACCTTGCTATGGGAGCCCCGATGTAGAGTAGCAGGAATTGACTGATTGGGTAGAGACAGATGCAGATGGAGCGGCAGAGAGAGTGACAGTGCAGGGAATCCCAGGACAACACATAGCTAGGAGGCTGCAACAATGCAAGAAGGACAAGTGTTTTGCACAGTGCTAGGTGGCACAGAGAGGTGTGCAATGGTGCGAGATGCATGGAGATGTTGCAGTAGCACAAATGTCAGAGAGGGAGCACTTGTCAGCAACAGGTAGAGCTTCAACATCAAAGTATGTTCCTAGCCCAACAGAGTGGTCAGTTGGGAGTGTTTTTGTTCCAAGTGTTGTTGGAGCAAGTGGACCGGGTAGATGTGTTTCATGCAGAACATTCCAGAGTTACAGGATTGAGTTCGAGAGAAAGCCTTTCTTGTTGAGAGGGATTGTTGAAAAATGTGCAACAAGAAATGTTAAATTTAAAATGTGCTAAAAATAGACCCGCTAAAAATATCATTTCTAAAGAAGCAGTTTGGCTAGTGAGGTCACTGGCCACATTGGGTGAGAGGTAAAACTACTAAAAATAGAAAGTTCTAAAAATAGCATTTTTGGGTCCCTTCCTATTTATAACAGTCCCAAGTCTATCTATAGGAAGTAAAATTAATTTTTGTCTTAACAGCAATTGGAAATATTAATTAATTAAGGAAATTCGAATTTGAAGTCTTTGTGAGCATGCACATGAGTTGTCCCACTGATTGAGGAATTTATCCTTAATTTCCTCCACTGATTGAGGGAATAAGTATGAGTTCTATAATGAGAGAATGAGTTGACTTAGTTCTAACTAGTCAAGTCCAGTTAGATTATTTTAACAAGTTGTTAAAATAATAAAATATAGTTTGTTAATGCTTACATGCATGTGGCAACTATTATTTTAGATAACTGAGGATTCACTCATGGATAACTATTGCATGTCAACTCTGTCAGAGACCCAGTTGAGATCGGATGTGGGATAGTGTACTATCAGATGCTTGGATATTTTTAGTAAGTATTCCTTGCATGGAGAAGGATCTATTATCGGAGATTGGAGGACTTGTGGCCTATATATTGAAGCCTAGGTAGTCCATGATTTTCATCTTCTGATAGAAGATCATCAGAGTACAAAGAGAGCAGGATAGCTATTGAGCTGATTCCTTTTGTATGTTGAAGAGGATTTCCACTTGATTGATAATACATGGTTGGGGTTTTATGCTGGTGCTTTCCCCTGGATATATCTTGTGTTATGTGTGATTATTTATCTTGATCAGTTATGCATGTTTATACTTGATGTTGCTCGTGAATTTGATTATTCCACTTAATGTTTTGTAGAAGTAGAACAAGTATTATGCTTTAGGACATTGTATATATTGGTTTGTTCTACAGGTGAAATTTCTACAAAAACTGAGCATCTACTTAACAATTATAAATTTGTATTAGAAATATGGGATGGATTGGACATAATTTTCAAACAATCAAACTAGAATAGAACCAATATTCATTCAACACTTAAAGAATGGAACTCTGGACCTTTTACGAGTGCTATAGTGAATAGAGCATGGGAAATTCCCTATAATTTATAATGTGACAACCACCTCCTACTAGCTTCTTAAAGTTAAACTTTGACAGGGACTCTATGGGTAATCTTGGCCTTGCTAGTTTTGGAGGGGTATTTAGAGATGATAATGGATAAAGCATTCACATTTATGTGGGAAATCTAGGCACTGACACTAATAATGTGGTAGAACTCTCATCCCTGGAGCAAGGCCCAATAATAGACAAACGTCTTAATTATAAAAAATTGTAATTAAATGGGATTCTAAAACTATTGTCCTAATGATAAAAAAAATACAAAATGGATCCAGTTGCCCCAATGTCTCTAATAATTAGAGATTAATGGCACGCTTAATGAGAATCAAAGTCCTTTTAAAAGTAATAGTAGCCCCTATATTATCACATATACAAATAACTAGAAATAAGTTGGAAGAAAAACTAGCCAAGAAAGGTTTGCACTATAAAGAAGATATGTTGGAAAAAAATTGGCTTCGTCCTCTTCTTGACATACTAAGAACCATAAGTAAAGAAATTGTAGAAATGGACAAAGCTCCCTAATGTGGGTGCACATCTAGTGGGGCAACCTCCTTGCATTGACATGATGTCCATCTATTTAATATGGGCAGTAGTCATCCCATCAAATTGCACTTTGCATGGTCTAGCATACAACTACACCTACATGGTATTTTGGTTAGTTCGTGGGAATGCGTTGTGATAATAACCTTCATTGCATGGGAGTCCAGTGAGGGATAATTTGTTCTAAATTCTAAATGTAGGAGCACCCAAGCAATGATTATGGTGATGAATGGGGAGGAAATAGCATATCATGACAAAGGATGGAGTGATTGAGATAGCGAAGGGAAGGTTGAAGATCTCATTGCACTTTATTGTGTTCCATGCCACTATTTCTCGTGCGCACTCTTAACATTTTAAATCATCTTATTTTTCAAATATTATAGTTTTGGAAGGAAGGAAGCTTAATGTCAATCCTACAATAAAATTATCGTTGCATGTAGGATTGACAATATTATTTGGCTAGAAAATACTCACTCTAGGGTACACTACCTCTATTTCGTTGCAAATTTGACAAAGGATTCTCATGTTTATTGTAATTTTAATTTGTGTTCTGTACAACCCTTTATTTGTAGACATGTTTCTACCAGTGTTCTACAAGAGTTGTGGATTAATCATCTTCTATATTTTTATCCCCTCTCTAGGACTTCTAATTCTAGGAGGTGTGTTTTTCATGACTTTAATCTAAGCTTTTTTTCCATTCATTTTATCCCCTACCTCCAACGTTTCTCTTTTTTAGGAGTGCCCTACTCATTGTTAAGTTGGTTTATTCTTCTCTAGCCTCTTAGTCACCCTCCTTGCCACCCCTCTTGGAGTACGTACTCTCTCACTTTCGCCTCTCCTCCCTATCTAAACTCTGTCTTTGATTTCACCTTCCCTCCCCAGGATCCTAGACTCAATTCATCCCCTCCTCGGTGTCCCTAGATCATGGTTGTCTCTCCTCTTCTCACCATGGAGGTAGAGGAGCACAACTCGGTCCCACCCTTGTCCTTAACCTTGCTACCCCTTTATTGGCCAAACCAAAGGCCAGTTAACAACTTGAGCTTCTATTATTCGATACAAAGAAATTATCTCTGGAGTAGTCTAGACACTAATCTTTGATGTGGAAGAAAAATTCTAAGAAGCTAGAAGGTTTATTCTAGATAGGAAAGTGGACTTTGAAAATAGTGAATGGATACTTAGTGTGAGAAACTCTACTAGAGCATGCACCTCCTCTTACATGCAAACCATTAATCTTTACTAGCATATTAAACTCTCATGGGAAGAGTCCTTACTGACATAGTAGACTCTTAGTAGGAAATGACCATCTACATGGAAAAATTAATGGAAAAGGTGGATAGACTTCGGAAGGTCTCCATTCTAACCAAAAAATTGGCAAACTTTAACTTCTCCTTGAACAATGACAATGAGCTCCATCCACCGACTTTGGTGGTCTCCCCAATTGAATGATGATCAAGTGATCCAAATCATTCAAGAAGAATTATATGATAATGTAGTCCTTGTCATCTTTGTCAACTCATGGTTTATTTTAGTTTTTGGTTTTACATACATTTTGAGAGACAATTTGGTATACTATAGAATACATAACGGTAAAATTTGAACTTATGATATTGTTTTAGTTCCACAAGTGGCAAACCAATAGCTAGCAATATGGATACAATTTAGTTTTTTAAAAATGAGTATTTAAATTACTATATAGTGTTTTTTTGCACAGCTCCACATAAAAAATAGTTCATCCATCTTAGACGTTTATAATATAAGTTAATTGAATATGTATATACGTTGTTCAAAAACAAATGTGAATAATGATTCATATAGGTTATAAATTATGTGCTTATAAAATAGTAAAATATAATAAGTTTATATACATGTTAAATGGTTATAATGTATGCTAGTTGAATAAGTATATGAGTTGCTATGTGTTTATA
>APFE031421363.1:0-23504 GCA_000404065.3 Pinus taeda | reverse complement strand
AAATATTTTTTGCTTATTGTAGATGATTTCAGTAGAAAGATGTGGGTGTATTTTCTAAAATATAAATCTGATGTATTTAGTATCTTTCAGAAGTTTAAATCCTTAGTTGAAAAAGAGTCTGGTTGTAATATCATAACTCTTAGGACATATAACAGGTGGGAATTTTGTTCTTCTGCTTTCTCCAACTTCTGTGAAACTCATGGCATCAAACGTCAGTTAACTACACCCTACACTCCTCAGCAGAATAGTGTTTTCGAACGCCGCAACCGTACGGTGTTTGAAATGGCTCGTTCCATGTTACAACACAGGAATGTTTCGAACAAATTTTGGGCTGAAGCAGTATTTACTGCTGTCTATCTTCTCAACCGATCACCTACTCAGGCTATAGTATTTGATGAAGACAGAGGATTCTTTCAGTCTCCTCCTTCTGAGTAGTGTTTTGAGCATCAACCTCATAATTTTCTTCTTTCGGTAGGTCCACCTAATGGGAGGGATGATGCAACATCAATATTTGTTGATGCGCTACCTGAGCTTCCTCTGGAAAATAACCCTCCTCTTGCTGCTCCTATTGTTCTTGAGCTTTCTCCATCTCCTCCTGATATTGGTTCCTCTACTCTTCGGCCAAAATGATGGGCTAAAACCATTGGTGATCTCCGGGATAATGAGCTCCTTGAAGGTAGAACTTCTAGACATAAGAGCAAACAATAGTCTACAGTAAATTTTTCTCTTATGGCTAACCTGCACAGTATTTTTGATTTAGAGGCTAAGGGTACACCTGAGTGGGAACAGGCTATGGAAGCTGAATTCTAGACTCTTCAGAAGAACCACACTTGGACCCTTTCTGATCTTCTTGCAGGGAAAAAGCCCATTAGCTGCAAATGGGTGTATAAAGTGAAATACAAAGCAGACGGAACCC
The DNA here is from genome assembly GCA_000404065.3 of Pinus taeda. NCBI lineage: Eukaryota > Viridiplantae > Streptophyta > Pinopsida > Pinales > Pinaceae > Pinus > Pinus taeda. The sequence goes on along the minus strand of APFE031421363.1, from coordinate 22,588 downwards.
TAGACAAGTATAAAGCTCGCCTTGTTGCTCGAGGGTTCTCACAGAAGGAAGGCATTGACTATGAGGAGACCTTTGCTCCTACAGCCAAGACCAGTACCATACAGCTTGCCCTTGCCTTAGCAGCTCAGTTCAATTGGAAAGTCCATCAGATGGATGTAAAGAGTGCTTCTATGAATGGTGATTTACAGGAAGAAGTCTACATGACGTAGCCTCCAGGATTCAAGGTTTCCGGTCAAGAACAGAAAGTCTGTAGATTAGTCAAAGCACCCTATGGTTTGAAACAAGCTCCTTGGGCTTGGTACATGAAAATTGAGCAGTACCTCACAGATCATGGTTTTCCGCGAAGTCCATCTGATGCAAACCTGTATATCAAGCATACTGGTGATGATATTCTGTTTGTGGTTGTCTATGTGGATGACCTTATCATTACTGGAAGTGCAACACGTTTGATCCATGGGATCAAACAGGATTTGTGCAGCAATTTTGATATGACAGATTTAGGACTCCTTCATTACTGTTTGGGGGTTGAAGTCTGGCAGACTGAGAACAACATCTTTCTCTCTCAGTCCAAGTATGGCAGAAATCTTGTGGACAGATTCAAAATGAAGGATTGCAAACCAGCCACGACTCTTATGGAACCAGGGCTCAAACTTTTAGCTCAGTCATCCTCACCCCTTGTGGATGAAACTTTATTCAGGAAATTAGTGGGCAGCTTCATCTACCTTACTGCCACTAGACCTGACATCAGTTTTGCAGTGAGCTACATTTCCCGCTTCATGTTGGCTCATAAGGCTGATCATTGAATAGCAGCGAAGCGTGTGCTGCGTTATGTGCGTGGCACTCCTAATTATGGACTTCTGTACACTCGAAGTTCTGATCCTATAATCAGTGGTTACACAAATTCTGACTGGGCCGGTTCGGTTGATGACCGTAAGTCTACAGCTGGGTATGTGTTTAATCGAGGATCCGGTGCTGTTACCTAGACTAGTAAGAAGCAGCAGGCAGTGGCTCTCTCCTCAACAGAAGCAGAGTATCAGGGAGCAGTTAAGGCATCTTGTGAGGCAGTTTGGCTTCGACGTATGCTTGCGGATATGCATGTTTTCCAGACAGGTCCTACTCCCCTGTTCTGTGATAATCAGGGAGTGCTCAAACTTTCCAAGAATCCAGTCTTTCATGAACGAACAAAGCATGTAGAAACCCATTGTCACTATATTCGCCAGCTTGTTGAAGACGGATCCGTTCAGTTGCGATATGTTCCCACAACGAAGCAACCCACCGACATCTTCACTAAGCCTCTTGGTCCTGATAAGTTTGTAAAATTCAGAGGGTCTATCGGTGTTGTAAATAGATTGAGCATTAAGGGAGGGTATTAGAATAATGCTATTTAGTATTTAATGCTCATTCTTATTAGTTGTTTCTATTTAGCAGTTTCTTAGAAGAAACTGGTTGCACTGTTGATAATATCGGCGATATATCGGCGATATTCGAAAATATCGCGATATTTTCGGCAAAATGATATATCGCCGAGAAAATATCGCGATATTTTCTGTTTTGAAAATATCGGCAAATATCGGCAAATATCGGAAAATATCGGCAAAATATCGCGATATTTTGAAAATATCGGCAAAATATCGGCTATATTTAAAAATTTGAAAAAATTATTTTTTATGCTTGCCGATATTTGCCGATATTTTGTCGATATTTTCGCCGATATTGCCGATAAGATATTTTCTGGACTCTCGCCGATATTTTCCCGATACCGATATTATCAACACTGACTGGTTGTTTCTATTTCCTAATAGAAACTTGATGTTTCTATCTTTGTAAATATCTTTGTATTACTTATTGAGCTTAATTTGCTCATGTAAATCAATTCAATCCATTCATTGATTATATTCTTGAAGTTGTTTCTTTTAGTTAGCAGTCACAAGAATCTCCCGTGGACTTTCATAAATGGTTGACAATGTTGACACTTGGAAATAGTTACTTGGACTTAGTCCTTTCTAAAACAATAATCTTTTCCATCCTATCATCTCTTGCTAGTATGGGGTGGCATCTGCTGATGTGGATAGACAAAGACTGCAGGGAAGATCTACAACTTTTCCTTTAGGTTTTCACTCTCATCAACAGTAGGACAAGTATCCAACCATTGTATAGATGCCAAACTAGCCACCAAAGTGCTTCAGATGAGAATCCCTCATTTTGCTTTGTGGATGCTGCATGAGAATCCACATATATTACCACACTGGCTGTCTTTGCTAATATGTATCAGTGAAGTCTACGACATGTTTTGCTACCCTATGTAAGCAATTATTGCTGATGACAACCTTTATTAGCTATGGCAAATATGTCACAAATGCTTGTAACAATCACATAGCAGCCATCTTTACAACTGATATATATATATATATAGAGAGAGAGAGAGAGAGAGATAGATAGATATATATATATATGTTGGCCTTGCTACCACTTGTGTTGTTTCCTACTCCATCAAGTTTTAGGGAATCTAGCTTTTAAGGTCTTATGTCTTCTTAATATTCTCATGAACTCAAGCCTTAGAAATATAACCAAGAAGCGTACAAATTTGATAAGCACAAACTAATGCTAGCAGCTATAAGCCCCAACAAGAATGGTGAATTTAGTTTTAAACCCAGGAAAATCTAGTAAAATTAATTAAAATGTAAGAATATTTAAAGTGGTCATTATGTAGATTGTTTCTTATTCACTACAAAATTTGGAGCCTTGGTTAAATCTCTTATCTGATCTCTAGAAGTCATATTTTTAGTGTCTAACTTCAGCAAATTTCCAAGTTAGAGTTTTCTTTGATTAATTGTTGATTCTTTGCATTTTTTGTTATGGCCATCCATATCTCCTATCATTATGGAAACATTGCTTAGATGTGTCCTGCTATCATCTAATATTTCAGGTCTACCTCTATTTCATTTTGTTATGTGATGCATACAAAAAACTGCCAGTGCATTTTGAAAATGGAGAGGACATATAGAGAAATTTGTATTTGTGCCTTTGATTGTTCTTGTTTTATTTAATGCCTTGGTGACTGCGTCGAATTTAACAAGGTCTTTCCTCCTTGAAAGAAGACTCTAAGCATTAACCCTTTTTCAATCCTTTGAAGGCACCTTCCAGTGGACAATTGCAAAAGTACACATTCAATACAGAGGACATAAATCAGGTTTGCTGTGAATCTAGATGGCTCTTTTGTGTACTGCAAGAATTTAGGTTGTAATGGGGAACAAATACCATGCTATTTTCATGCTGATCTAATGATTTTTGTTTTGAATTTATGTAAACAATGATCCAGAACTAGATCTTAGATGACTGAAAGCTTCCATTAAAGTAATAATATCTGAGCTATTTTTAGTAAAAAAAACTTCTTAATTGTTGGTTTCTTTTTTTGAATGAAAATTGTGTGGTGGAAATAGTGTTTGACCTTGTTGAGTAAATATAATTTATTCAGAACAACCTTCAAGAGTTAATGGTGGAGCTGGATCTATATATCACAATGAGATCAACATACCAATGTTTGAAGATAGTAGCAGAGGTTAAAATGTTGAGATGTGTTGACATGCAACAGATTGACAATTGTCTTAGGTTATCCAGACTCATCAAAGAATAACAAAGTTATCAAGAAAGCATTTTCTCCTTTGCCTGATAATACTGATCACATATGCACCATTAGTTGGTTTATGCTTAACATTGGTGATATTTGAGTGTTGAAGAATTTCCCTCTTATTTGTCAAAATTGTTATTGATGATATGGAACACGCATGGTTTCCAAAATGGCTATGGGTATTATAAACATTTCTAAATATTTAGGAAACAGCAAATGTAATGTACCCCAAACCCCTCTATACTGATCTCAAAGTGATGGGGTACCTCAAAAACAGTGAGTTACACTACTCATGCATTTTAATGTGGAATTAATGCAAACAGTAGAACATCAATCATAATGAGCACTTATAATAAAACCAATGCCCAGTGTTGCCTGAACTGTCCCCTCTTGCTTCCTGCCTTGTGGAATTGCGCTCAAAGTGGGAGTGCGCTCCCTGCTGCTTCAAAATCTACCAGACCTTGCAAGAGGCCTCACACGGCAAGAGCCAGACCAAGATGCAAAAATGAGGTGGATTGGCACTGTCACCTCAACAATCCTCCTGCTTTTTAGTGAAATTTCACCACCTGCTGGGCTTCCCAGTCTTCACCTAAAGGGTATTCTAACTCAATTGGGTCAAGGTGATATATGTGAAAGGCTAAGGTACTTGAATGGACAAATGGCACAATTCTCTATGTATAGGAACAACATACCATAAACAAAGCCTTAGAAAGGTACTTGACACATAGGATTTCAAGATGTAGCTCAACAAAAGAGTATCTAGGCATACAAGCACATAGAAAAGGTTTGCTAATGATGAGATCAACAAAAGGAGATGGAAAATCTTCAAATCAAGCCCCCCGTTGAAGCCTTAATTAATGTTAAGGTTTAACTAGGGCACACATTGCCTAGGGTAGATGGCATTAGGGCGAATTTCACTACGAAAAGAGATAGTTTTTGAGTTTAAAAGATCAATCAAGATGAGATCATGCCACAAAATTCTCAAACTTTCTCCTCTAATATGCCCTAGTTGAATTTGGCCCTATGTCCTAGCCCTAACGGCTTGCCTGAAAGGGATTGGAAAAAGAGATTAGGAAGGAAAAAATTAAAAAATTATTAGTTTTAACCACCAAAAGGATTCCCAGTGGCTTTCCCTACTTGGGTGATGGAGTCTTTAGGGCTAAATTTAAGAGATATCAAATCTATGCATGGAGTAAGGGGGAAATCCTAGTTTTCACTTGCAAAGCCTAGCTATCTTTTTATGAGGGGAGAAAGTTCTCTAGGTGGTATTCTATGGCATTCAAGGAAAGTAAATTTAACATGCAATTATCAAACATGATTTTCCAATAAAGATATGCATTTAGACATGGAAAAATAAAAAACAAAACCCTAGCAAATATTCATCACATTAAAAACCATTAAAAATATGCAATTATGCTTGCAATTTTTCTAAGAAATTTCCTTCTTTCAATCCCCAAAAGACATCTCCAATACACAAATTAGTCTCCAATAGCAATAGCTCGAAAAAGATCACATCTCCACAAGTAGCGAGTAGCAAAAAGGCTAAGTCAAGCTCTCCTAAGGAGGTGGAAATCCACAAGTGTTGATGAAAGGAAGGAATGGAGTGATCCTCCTTTAATGAGGTGTATCACACCCATTAATATAACTAAAAGCCCTATAACAAGTTCGATTTTAAGTAGACATGAAGTAGATGGTTAGCAAGCCAACTCAATAGATCAATAAAGTAAAATATGCCACTAATTTCCCACATGTGAGTCAAAATCCCTCTCTGAGCATTACATCATGCCCTTTGAGGGGTAATAAGGCTCTCAAAGTGCAAAATATGGGCTAGATGCACCTCCAAGCATCATGACCAACCAACAACTGATGAAGAATCCTCAAATCAAGTCTTAAAACATCTCCATGTGTCTAAAAGCCAGCTTTGGGTGCCCTGCGTCATCTCCATGGGTGCCATTAAGACAACATGGTGTAATCTCTCTCTGCCTTTGGGGTTGCATGAGGTAGTAGAAGCCTTCCCTCATCATCCTAGGGGATCATCATCATCATTTGGACTCCAGATCAAGGCATACCCATCAAATAATGGTAAGGTCAACATGGGAGCACGCTGGGTCCTCTATGTACATCATCAAGAATTTCCAAAGATAAGGAAAGTGAGCTCAATGTTTTGGCATTTGAGGCTGCTCTGGGGTGTTGATCAATTGTTAGGATCATTAAAGTGCCCAAAACTTTGTTGTGGAAGAGCAACATTGCATCTGCAAGGTCATCATGCTCTCCGAAAATGTAGTATGACCTAGGCATCATGTGGAGTAGACATGGAATGGGTGTGCCCTCAAGGCCTCTGATGTTCTTTGTAAAACCACTTGGAAAAATCTGTTGAAACTCAAGTGAAATCAACCATTCATTAGAGAAAATGACCATATATGGATCCTAGTGGACCATACTTAATTGTTAAGGGCATATCGATACTTCAAACCAGAATCACCTTCAAATATCTAACTAGACCAAGTCTCGTAAAACTGTTCCCTACTTTTGTAGAGGTGGCTAGATAATCAACCTTATTTGGTGTTGTTGATTTTGGGTAGCATTGGATGTGTTCTAGCTCCGAAATTTTGTGGAGGGGCTAGAACACATGAGATCTTCAAAACCCATAAATAGTTTGGAGAAATTCCACCCGGATAAGGAGTTATTAAAATAATTAATATTTTTAATGGGTTCCTAAGTCTAAACTTAGGAAAATAAAAATATTAATGGGTATGAAGAAGAATATGGGTGAGAAACTTCTAAGAGACGAGGATCAAGTCTGTTTTAATCTTAACTATTGATTAGGGACTTAATATGGCCGTTGATTCATCGACAAGAAAAGTATAAGAGGAGGCTTGAGGGTCAGTTGGAGATACACTTGAGAGAATAGTCAGTTTGATTTTTGTGGGGTGAGGTTCGCTGAGAAAATCGAACAAGTGATTTGTTGCAGTGAGGGGTAGTTCGATAGAGGGACTTCAGTCCAAGGCCGAGAATACATAGCAAAAAGGCAGAGAAGCACTAGGAGAGCTCTGACGTAGTGTTGCAGTGACACGGAGGGAGAGCTCTGACGCAATGTCGTAGTGATGCAACTCCTAGAGGAGGTGACGTAGTTCCAACACAAAGCTTGGAGCAGCCATTGCTGCCCAGCATTGGGGACAATGCAGTCCCCTATGGGGTTTGTTCATCTGTCTCTGGATAGAGGTACTTCTGTCAGGTTTATTCTTTGTTGGGTGACCCGGATTTGGCACCTTAGTTGTATTCAAAAGTCTGCTTAATAAGAAAAACCCTCTATATGCTGCATTGGTTTTCCCAAATTGGGTTTTTTTGGGGACAATTGTCGAAAAATAATAGTGTCTCTTGTGTGATTGTCTCATTCTATTTCCAGTTTATGATCTGTATGTATGTGTAGTCTGCAATGGTGTTTTCATCGCTGTTTATATAATTAAATAAATTGTTGAATGTAAAGAGTAAGTAGGAGATGATAAGCCAATGATTGCAGTAGGATTTCTGATGTGTAGATTCAGAAATTTTCAAATGGTATGAGATCATTGCAGATCATAGGGGACTGAAGACACTAGCTAAGAGATCCTGAGAATTTGCTGCAGAGAAGCAGCTGTCCCAAGTGACAACGTTGTTCCAGAGCCAAAGACGCAGAGGGAGAGTGACGTAGAGCAAAAGAGGTGACACAAAGGCTCACGTAATGCTTGCGTCAGCATTCTGACCCAGGTGAGGGTGACGCAGTAGTCAGGAGGAGCCCACATAGTAACTGTGTCAGCTGTCTAGGCCAACGTAGAAGCAGAGAGGGGAAAATCAGGCTCACGCATAGCCACGTCAGCTTTTTGGACCAGGAAGGACTTGCATAGTGGCCAAGAGGAGCTAATCTAGCTCACGCAGTGGTTGCGCAGAGCTAGAGGAGCTCAGATTCTTCAGTGGCCTGGGTTGGGGGAGCAGAGCAGATTCAATCTGAGGAGCTGGTGGGACACTGTTGCTGTTGGTGCAAAACAATGTTTGTGGAGACAGAGCCAAGGTAGAGGGAGTCACTGCCTTGACATATTTCTAGCCAAATAAATCTAGATCCGGGTTGTAGCAGCAAAGGAGGATTGGAGAGGAGTGATTCAACATTTGGCCAGAGGATTTCCGTGAAGGAAATCAGGACCCAGAGGGAGTCTAGAGGAGCTTGTTTCTTAGAGGATTTCTAACGTTGAAGAAATCCAGATCCGAGTCTTGCTAGATTAATAACAAGAGAGGGAGAAGAGAACCAGTCCTATCTTTTGAGCAGAGATGGTGGTCAATGGACTGAGCGATCAGGACAGATTGGATGCAACATCCAATTTTGTCATCTGGAAAGCCAAATTCTTTGTAGTCGTAGACAAGAATTGCGTCAAAGACTATGCCTTGAAAGTAGTTGTTGTTCCGGTCGACGCTGATCCATTGAAAAAGTACTAGGAGGCCCAGGGGAAGGCCAAGTGCATGATCCTAGATAGGGTCAAAGATCATGTAGTACCACACATTGCTGAGAAGGAAACAACAAGGGAGATGTGGGAGACGCTGACCACCTTGTACCAGGGCACTTCCATCCAGCGGAAGATGCTATTAGAAAATCCGCTGAGACTGTACCAGATGCAGAAGGGAGAAGAGATCGATCCCTTCCTCCTCAGGTTGAAAGGGATTAGAGACCAGTTCACTTCTGTGGGGTCTACACTAGATCCTGAGTTCATGGTCAGGACTGCCCTAAATGTAGTATCCGAGGACTGGGAGACATTTGTCCAAAGTATCTTGGGCAGAGCGACTCTCCCTAGTTGGGAGGACATGTGGACAACTCTTCGACAGGAAGAGATCAGGAGATTTACCAAGGCAGGGAGTAGCGACAAAGGAGCCTGGGTCAAGAAGGAGGAGGAGGAGGATGCAACTCTCACATCATCGGGATAGAAAGGGCAGCAGAAGAGATAGAAGAAGGATATAACCAAGGTCAGATGCTTCAAGTGTGGGGAACTTGGACATTATACCACTCAGTGCCCCAGGAGAAGGGCAAGGAGGAAGCATCTGACTCGAAGGGTGCTCCAACGAAAGCTGACAAGGAAGGCGAGGATGACGATTGTGCCATGAGTGCTTATGTGCCTCTGGAGGATAGGTGGGGCGACATGGAGTTGTAGTCGAGAGGACTACATGATGGGCAGGATACTTGAGATGCCTAAACTCTTGGATCACATACGGCTACAGGAGCCCTTAATGATAGTAGCGAAATGACGGGTGTCGGTTGAAGCGAGGTGTGATGGAGCGACAGTGGCAAAGCTAGAGTGCCAAAGTCTGAGGCAACGCAGTGGGTGTTGTAGCAATGCGAGAGGCACAAAACAGTTTGCAGCAACGCAGTAACAACAAAGGGTCAACACAAATTAGCAGCAGAGGTAGCTTCAGCATCACGAGGCATCTAGACTGACGAGCATGTTAGTTTTTGGGTGAAGTTTTAGTTCTCAACAACTGAGTTACAGTGCAACAATCAACAGTGGCAATGCTATGGGTAGCATGAGGCAACATTTTGAGAGGGCACTATAGTACAAATGTAGCAGTGATAGTGGCAGATTCATGGGCAGCAGTGCAGGAAGCAACAATTCAGTGGATGAAGGGCATCAGGCCAAGCATCAACAACATAGAGGACCGATGCAGTGGATCAGTGTAATACTTATGTTAAGAAGTGCTACTAGAGCACATTCCTCGCTAAGAGGGAGTGTTGATTTTGGGTAGCATCGGATGTGCTCTAGCTCCGAAATTTTGTGGAGGGGCTAGAACACATGAGATCTCCAAGACCCATAAATCGTTTGGAGAAATTACACCCGGATAAGGAGTTATTAAAATAATTAATATTTTTAATGGTTTCCTAAGTCTAAAATTAGGAAAATAAAAATATTAATGGGTATTAATAAGAATATGGGTGAGAAACTTCTAAGAGACAAGGATTAAGTTTGTTTTAATCTTAGCCGTTGATTAGGGACTTAATCTCGACCGTTGATTCATCAACAGGAAAAGTATAAGAGGAGGCTTGAGGGTCAGTTGGAGATACACTTGAGAGAATAGTCAGTTCGATTTTTTTGGGGCGAGGTTTGCTGAGAAAATCGAACAAGTGATCTGTTGCAGTGAGAGGGGCAGTTTGACAGAGGGACTTTAGTCCAAGGCCGAGAATACATAACAAAGAGGCAGAGAAGCACTAGGAGAGCTCTAACGTAGTGACATAGTGTCACAATGACACAATGGGAGAGCTTTGACGTAGTGACGCAGAGGGAGAGCTCTGACGCAGTGATGCAGAGGGATAGCTTTGACGTAGTGACACAGAGGGAGAGCTCTGACACAGTGATGCAACACCTAAAGGAGGTGACGTAGTTCCAACATAGAGCTTGGAGCAACCATCGCTGCCCAGCACTGGGTACAACGTGGTCACCTGTGGGGTTTGTTCATTAATAGGAAAAGTATAAGAGGAGGCTTGAGGGTCAGTTGGAGATACACTTGAGAGAATAGTTAGTTCGATTTTTCTGGGGCAAGGTTTGCTGAGAAAATCGAACAAGTGATTTGTTGCAGTGGGAGGGGTAGTTCAGCAGAGGGACTTCAGTCCAAGGCCGAAAATACATAGCAGAGAGGCAGAGAAGCACTAGGAGAGCTCTGATGCAGTGATGCAGAGGGAGAGCTCTGACGTAGTGACACAGAGGGAGAGTTTTGATGCAGTGTCGCAATGACGCAACTCCTAGAGGAGGTGACATAGTTCCAACACAGAGCTTGGAGCAGCCATCACTGCCTAGCACTGGGTACAACACAGTCACCTGTGGGGTTTGTTCATCTGTCTCTCGATAGAGGTACTTCCGCCGGGTTTATTCTTTGTTGGGTGAGCCAAATTTGGCACCCTAGTTGTATTCAGAAATCTGCTTAATAATAAAAACCCTCTATATGTTGCACTGGTTTTCCCGAATTGGGTTTTTCTGGGGATGATTGTCCAAAAATAATGGTGTCCCTTGTGTGATTGTCTCATTCTATTTTCAATTTATGATTTGTATGTATGTGTAGCCTGCAATAGTGTTTTCATCGCTTTTTATATAATTAAATAACTTGTTGAATGTAAAGAACAAGTAGGAGCTGATAAACCAATGATTGCAGTTGGATTTCTGATGTCTAGATTCAAAATTTTTCACAGGTGCTTCTAGCCCCTAAGGAGAGATGACATTTGCAAGGTCAACCCTTTAATTCATAGGTGTTAGTGACAATAGGTGGTAGCAGACGGGGAAGACTTCATGGCTAAGTGCCATGGTCATGGGACCAGTTAATGTAGGTCCACATCTTGAGTGCATAGATGTAGTGGAGGGAGAAATCGTGAAGGCATGAGTTACCACTTTCCTAGGCGTGCTTTTTCTACCCCTTTGGTGCGCCTCTTTCTTTTTTTTGATAATGTATATGGAGCATAGGTCGAGTGTCCAAGCTTGCTTTTTATGATATAGTATTTATTTGCCCCTTAAAGATGAGTTGGTTTTTCACTCATTTGGGTTGGGACACACAAGGGTTCCTTCTAATGAGATGGGGGATCTAGTGCTCATGAACTGGGTGATGGTTAATGAATGGGGTAGAGCTCATGCTAGGGTTTTGCTCACACACTAATTTTGTTTTGACCATCCTTAGCATTTTAACTTTTCTTTTTCTTTTTATTGTGGCCATTTTATGCTTTTATCTTTCTTTTAGCTGCATCAACCTCTGGGGCAAATTTTCCAGGCTTAACTCAAGGATGTGGATGTATGAGTTCCAATACCAATGAACCAATGATAGTTAACTCGAAGGATTGATGTGATATCAAGGGAAAGGTGAAAAGTGGTAAGTATGGAATGTTATGGAAACACTACTTCAATCCAAGTTTTCCAAGTAGTGCTTTTCCTATAACCCTGAGGCCTTAGACGAGGTATCGCTAACTAGGGCTAAAGACTAACCCCCCTTTTAAGGTGAGAGAACAAGCTTACAATCAAGATCAGTCAATCATCCAGATCTCTCCTTTATCTGTGTTAAAATGCCCAAAAAATTAAGTAAATGCACTTGATTGCAAGATGGTTAAAGTAACTACTAAGTGGTAGTTGACCTTCATTCAAGAGGAATGTCAGATGTTGAGAGGTGTGCGACCCATGCAAATGGTGGAGGAATGTGGAAATATTATCATCACTAAGCATTATGTAGGGCTGTTGGCTAGTTGGTTGTTGAAGATAGGAGAAAATTTTTCTCCTATAGGTTTACCCACTTTTGGTGGGTAACATTTGGCTCCAACTTGGGGACATGTGCTCATTGTATAGCACATGATCCATATGCTCGAACGAGGAGTTCATGAGAACCCTAACAATCCTTGGGCTCGTAGGGTTGTTACTTGCACACTCAAATCAACTCGTTTGCTACCATGTGTATGGGGTGTTAATCATCACCCTTTCATTCATATGATATAATAAATCCATACTGAAAAAAAGAAAGTTAGCTAACTGCAATATGATCTATAATGCAACACAACAACATGAAAAATGAATGAGTAGAATGTGTTGGATGGTGTTGTTATTGATGTCAACCCATGGAGTTGACTGGGTTTGACTTTGACTGAAAAAACCAGCCATTGATGTCAAATGGTTAATGAACACTTCTTATTAATTGTCAGATTACATCAAGTTGGTAGCTACAATGATGGATGGTTGAAAACCCGAGTCCTAGGGTTTGGGTTACTTGGACTAAGGGTGTACCCCGACTTTGTCGATGGTTTTTGAAGGGTCAAAATATCGAGTTTGACTTGGAGATCCACGTCATTGGATTCTCCTCGGAAAGATGTTTCTGGTGGTACGTGGTATGCCTCGAGAGGCCTCCTGGTTTGAGAGATATTCACTTTTGAAGTTGGTAACCCCAATTTTTGGGTTAAAACCCCAAGCGGTGGTGACATGGCATACTTTCATTGGTTGTGGACATCCAAAAACTAACCATAAGGGTTCCTTGTAGGCATCATCACGAGTGGACCCATATGAAGCATTCATCATAACTCCCAAGACTAAAAATCCTTCTCAATTAAGTTAACCTAGTGATAAAGGTAACTAATTAGTAATTTTTAAGATAACAATTATTAAAACAAAAGGAAAGGTGTTTAACTCTCTAATCTACTCCAACATCTATCTTCAAAGAACCCCTAATTAGCCTAACCTAACACTATAAAATAAGACCTAATCTAACCATCATGCTATAAAATTCTTAACTCATCCATTCTATGAAATTCTCTCTGAAATCTTCGGCTCTCTGAGGCAAGGAACAATGAAGGATTTCCAGGACTTCTTTTACTTCACAGAGCTGTTCGGTCACCTGAGATAAGTAAACAAGTGGACTTTGTTTGGCTTTATTTTAGGTCTTTTGGGTGATTCGTTGGGAAGATTCACATTATAGGTTCAGGCCTTCCATTAAAGCACTTTGACGCTCAGTTAGGGCACTAAACATCGGAACAGAACAAGCGAACATTGCAGAAGGTAGTGTTTCTATTGTGTTTTTTATTTTTGCTCAAGGGATTTGTATAGATGTTCCAATATCTTTTTATGATTTGGTTGAGATTCGTCTTGGGTAAATACTATTCCAATTAGCTCAAAGTCTTAAGAGCTTCTCTCTGGTTTGGGAGTTCACTTAGCAACTCTTTCTGGGCCCTTCTTGGGCATCACTTCTGCAAGACCTATTTCAAGACCATAACAAACCTCTCTTGGGCAGCGAAGGTTTCTTATTGTGTTTTCTTTTTGTGACATGTGAATAAAGACACTCTTATTAGTTATACCATTGTCAATATATGGCGTTTATTCTCACCATAAAACAGTGGTGGTAATCTTAGTGTATCAGTGAGCAACTGCAAGGATCAAAATGCACTAATCCAATCATTGACTTCACGATCATGGTAGGATCAAATGCAATAAGTCAATCATTGAATTCACTTGATTAAGATAGCAGACCTTGTAACTAGTAGAACTAAAACATTGCAGACCTCCTGTGCTAGGACAATATTCCAGCATGTTGGAAAATCTTTTGACAAACTCCTTGTAGGATTGATAGGAGTCTCCATCTTGTAAAATATCCCTCTATAGTAACTTGGAAACTAGATAACCTATTTATGCACAAGGTTCTTGATTCAACTTGAAACAATAGCACTTTAACATTGAATTTATTTACCTCCCTGTGAACTTGTCAAGAAAACATTGAAACATTCAGTGCTCAGTGAGACTATTCAGTACAATTGTCTTAAAGTTCATTTGTACTACAGTGATACAGATAATCCAATGACTTGATATACAGTGTTACCATACAAACTTAACAAGTAATGTGACAATGGCATAATAGTAGTAACTTTACTAGTGATTTGATCATCTACCACAGTCAAGCATGTTGATAATGTTGTTTTGACTTGGTAATAGTAACATGTGACGTGGCATTAGCATATTAACAGTAACTTGATATATATTCTGGACATATGATTTGAATATGATATGATATTGAAAAATGACATTTAGTATAATAACATTGTGACAAAACACTTATCTTATGTAACCTTGACATTAGTTTAAAAATCATGTACACTCTTGACATATGATTGAGAATCTAGTAGTAAAATAGTGACTCTTGTGTGATTTGATGAGATGCTTAAGTTGATAACAGTAGTATAAATACTTCACAGTGAATCTGTAACATTGGGTTGTGATTAATTGGTAAAAGTCAACCACTGTAACATTTGGCATGTCAATAAGACAGTGACTATGGGGGTTTGATCTTTGACTTGACAAGCAGTAAAAGATATAACAATGGCCTTGATATATTGACATAGAGACGTGACAGTGATATTGTTAATGAGACTCTTAGCAGTTAGTGGAATTGGCTATCCAAAGACATATTAGGATTATTTGCATTGGGTTTTGGGATGTTCTTAGGAGGTGTGGGTGGACTAGCACTCCTTTGAAGGGCACTATTGTTACTAGCACTTGCTTGGTTTTGGTCATTGTTTCTCCTAGAATATTGTAACCTTTTAAATCTTCCTCCCTCCTCAAGAGCCATGATTGGCTCATCACGATCATTAGTAAATTCTTCATTGTTTTCTTCATGTTGTTGTTGAAAGAATTAGGATTCTCCAAGCAAGATTTTAAAAGGAGCATTATTATAGCAATGTTAAGATGCCCTGAGGTTTCCTCCTCTTCCACTTGATTGTAAGGACGCTTCTCTTGCATATGAAATTCATTGCATGTTTTCCAGCAAGAGTTCCCCTCTTGACCAACCATATTGGTTAGAGCAAGAGTGTTGGGTACATTTTGTTGTGAAACATTGCTTCCAATGAAAGAATTATTCTTAGGAGGTCTTTCTTTGTTAAATTGTGGTTTAGGAGGAAAGTTTTGATGGGCTCCCCTTTCCCTTTCCAAAATTGATAGCTTGTTCATCATAGCCATTTGCCCTTGTATTAGCTCTATAGTAACTTTATTGAATTTTTGGGAAAATACTTGCAAGGCAAGGTCCACTAGGGCACTAGGCTTAGCTTTAGGTTCAATTCTAACCCTTGGGTAAGCAAGCAAAATAATTTTGGATGATCTTAGATTGTGATCTATTTCAGTAGCTAAGGTTTTAATCTCTTCTAGAAACTTAGGCTTCTTATCTCTTAGAGCATATTGTAGATGTCCAGGAAATGCTTCTATGTGTCTCTCGAGGATAGTGTCTTCGATTGGCTTATACAAGTTAGGGACTTCCTTGAGCAGCTTATTAAACTGTTGTGTAAACTCTTTGACATTTTCATTATCGGTTATCTTGGCTTCTTGGAATTTATCTGGGAGTTGAATGGCTTCTTTGACCATGGCCCATCTTTTATCGAAGGCTTGGTGCAAAAGGTCCCAATTTGTAAGACTCCCTTGAGGTAGATCTCGGTATGAATCCTTAGTGCATTCTTCTAAGGTCAAAGAAAGCAACATCATAACCACATCCTCATCTTGGATCAAACTAATACCCATAGCGTAATAGAACTCATGCGTATGATTTTCAGCTCCGACTACATAAGTGTCATTGATTTTGGGTAGCCACTCTTCATATTTATTAGGAAATTTGGTGAGGAGCATTAGAGAAGCGACTCACATCTAATGGTTTGAATGCAACAATGAGCCATGGTGCTAGAGGTCAATGTATTAGAGAAGAGATTTCTAACTAGAGGAGTCTTTTGAAATTATGGAGATGTGGAGGTATCAGTGGTTTCCTTATGAGTAGTTTTCTTTCTTGGAGCTATAGGATGAACTACTAGGGGAAATATGAGGATCATCTTTAGGAGTTGCCAAGAGAGAATCTATGTTGTCATTTATAAGCTATTCTCTGCAAAATTTAATGAAGCTAATTCTTCAAATTATGAGGAGGTCGACTCAAATCCTGTTGAAAAGTGTAACTAGGTTCGGTCTTCATAATGACATGTAATAATGATTTTATGTAATGAGATGTAAAGAAGAAAAATAAAATTATTGTATTGACTTGCTTCATGGGTTTCATGAGCAAGAGATTTAATTTGAGTCAAGGCTGCCATTGAAAGTCATTAGGATTTATTTGTCATCTAGTCATAAAATGATAGAGTAATTGTCATGCAATAAAGTCATGTTACACTTTGTAAAAGGTCAAATTTGTCTATGTAAAGTATCCTCCAAGACCTTGTCACTTATCTTCTTCAAGTCGGCCTACAACGATAGAAGAAGCTTCTAGAAGAAGTCAGCCTAACTTCAAGTGATCATGTCGGCCTAAAGGACATTCGTGGAAGTGTATATATAGCCTAATTCAACCTCCATTAGAAGCAAGCAACTCGACTAGCAATTCGGTGAAGAAGAGCGAAGAAGAAGGGCTACAAAAGAGAAGTGCGAAGAAGAGTGAAGGAGTTTTCTTCTAGGGTTAGCGAAGGAGATTTCTTCTGTGTAGGACATCTAATCCTCTAAGAGTTATGGTTTCAAAGATAAATAGTCAAAGGGCGTCCAAGAGACCTTGGAATATGGAATCCAATAGTCACTCCCATGTATTATTAATGTGTATCATTTGTTAATAGAAATGGTATTCACGCTTTACCTTATTTGGCTGTCCACATTCCATGTGCATCTGACATAGTATCATAGTGGGCGATTGCTGGCCCTGCTCCATTTTGAGCCATTATTTTCCTGCGAACACTGGCATATCATTTAGGTTGTCTAGAGCGCTTGTCATCCATGCGCTCTGTATATTCTCCCATGCAAAAATGCTTCTGCCATTATTCTCTGTCCATCATTCTCTGCCCATTTTCTATGCCGATTATTTGCCTCTGAAGTTTATTCTGGGTGCATTGTAACCAATATGTTGGTTGGGAGCATCGCTACTATTCTCTGCATTGTGAGCCATTTTGTTCAAACTCTTGGTGCGTTAGTTCATTTACATTTGAGTCACCTACTCTGGAAATTGAAGTGACTGCGTTGAACTTTGATACGATGGTTCCATGTTAAGAGGAAATCGTTGCTGCGTGTACCCTTTTGGAGCCCGGTATCCTTTCTTTTGTATCAATCAGGGTATCCAGACTTTGCTGGACATTTTTCTCTATTTTCAGGTCTTTGAATTCAGCCTTGATAGCTCCAATATTTCTCTCTTTTACTTCCATATTTACTTTTTTCTGTCTGGATTCTTTTGTCTTCAGAATCACTGTAAGTAATGACACAAAAACTAGCAGTCCTCTACTCGTTGTTTTTGTACAGATCCACGTCATTTGAGGAGTACCCAGTTTGAAATATGCATGCTTTCCTGGGTTGCTTCCACTGCCTGGATAAGGAGGGCGAAGCTGGTGACGGTTTGGTGGACCATTAAAAAAAATCATCATTGCTTGTTGAACTGAAAGATGGCTCTAGTACAGAATTGGAGCAGCAATCGGCAATACTAATAGTTGGTTTGGCATGAGAGAAAGTTTTCAAATGGGAAAGGAGATTCAAATGGGAAAGGAGATGACATATGGAGAGGGCAGTTAATGATTTTTCATTGTAAGGATAGGTTCTGGAAGTAAAATTTTGTATTGCATCATACCTGCAGCTTCCTCTTGATAAATGCATGAGAGTAATTCGAGTGGAATAAATGTTTATCAAGCCAACAAAAACAGAAAGATAGAAGTGCACCAAAAGACAAGAGCATCATTTCTCGCCATCGACTGTAAATGTTTCCATCTCCACGCTTGATTTCAAAGCCGAAAAGCCGGAAAATCTATTGTGACTCGCAGAGTTGAGATACAATTGTTGTGCTTATGACTGCAAGGTGAGATAGAATTGTTGGTTGTGCCTGTGAATTCGACATTGTGGAGGCCTGGAGGGGAATTAGATTGACAGGTTAGCACATTGTCATTAGAAGTTCAAACTGCCTTTATTTGTTGCTTTGTTCTAAATCAAGTTTGTACTGGCGACTGAATGCAATAGCTCGGTAAAAATCATTTTCCATTTTATAAAATACTTGAGGAAATTCTTGATTTAAGCAATTAGTAGATATGTTAATTAAACTACCCAAAGTGGAGGATGCATAATGCTGTAGATGCTTTTGATTCTGTTCAAGCTGGTAATGCAGGATCTGAGACTTGAGTGCTGGAGTTAAAATGGCATGATGGTCATTGAAACCCAATTCATTTTGAGTACTACTGTGCCCAATGCAATGAATACGTTGCCCAAATCACTCTTCGTGTCTTTCAATGGCTCCTGCATGTTGCTGAATGCTTTTGTTGTTGATTAGAGGCCTTGGATTTCTACAGAATTGTTGATGTTTGGCAAGAGCAAGTCATGCTTGGAATAAAATCCCACCTGCTGCTTTGAAGTTGGGTGTTGTTATTGCTGGAAAAGAAGAGTCCATTGGCTGCAAACCTATCTGCTGCAAGCTGGACATTCTGTTAAGGCAACAATATTGGGCTTGCTGTGTGGAAATTGAGGCACAAGACATTGTGAAGTGAGAACATGAGCAGACATCAGTCAAATGAATGCACACCAATAATCTAAGGAAGGCTGGCTATGTTCGTGACAGCTTGTAAAAAAGAGATTTCGTGTACTTTGGGTAGAATTTGTGAACAAGAGGACGCTGAATTTGAGCATGGAGATAAGCAGACTATGGATTTGGATTTTTGTCCATTTTGAAGGTGTGGTAGATAACCATTAATTCCCGTTGAAAAGTTGGCAAATTAATTTTCTAAAACTCTTATTGTTTCTACAAGTACATTTTTGGTCATGTGTTGACTTGATTGTTTGAATAATGTATAAAATTCATGTATTATTAAAGTTATTAAGCATTCTAATCTTATCTACTGCTGACAACACAATTAAAGTTAGCAAAGCCTCTCTTTCATACATTCAGACTTGTCTGCAAATTGCACAAGACAAAATTGATTTTTCGCAGCTTGAATCACAGCTACAATAAGAGGAGTTACAAAAGTACAGTCATGATTCTGAACTTGTCTTTGTTCAGGACAATTCTTTGTTTGAGACACACTCCCATCAACAACCAGAAATTGATCAGATCATTAAGCCTCTCTCAGGAGCAGTTGTACATGCATATGCAGAAATTTAGTCTGCACTTGCCAAGTTGGTCATCAGACCTTGGGACGAGCTTGTCCATAACAAGCACAAAACCGGTCTTGGATATGAAAAGGAGGTTTCCTTTCATATTCCAGATTACTCAAAGCTCATCCAGTTTCAGAGTGTTGGATTTCTTCATGACAATTCATCTTCAGCTGTTCCAGATTCTGCTCCTCGTCCACAACAACAACAGATTGTGAAATGCCAACATTGTGAAAGAGTTGGCCATATGAAAGATCACTGTTTTGATCTTCATCCATGTAAGCATTGTCATAAAACCAACCATTCTTCAAACAGATGCTTCAAAAACAAGCCTCCTGCAAGAACACAAATTCATCTTGGATGGATCGGTTCTTAGCAATGGGCTTCAGCGACCAAGAAGATATTTCAGTCATATGTCAAAACTTGTTCTAGAGTATTGAAAAATCTTGCAGTTGAGTTCTCTCCATCATCTCATCTTGTATTTGATAGGGGGAAGTGATGGTCGTCTACAAGCTTTAAAGCCACATCAAGCGAGCTTGAGCCACAACCTACCATATCAGATTCAGAGTTGTAGCCAGAGAAAAAGATGCCCTTGAGCATGCCTTCAGTTGGTGATGCCTCTTCAAAGAATTGGGGACACTTCCTCTAGCAGAAGACTTTAGTGACAGTTGTGGAAGAATTCCAGGAATTGCATTAAGCATTCCAGAGTTGGTGGTAATCCTTAAACCATCACAGGTTGAGACCTCCCTTGTTAGGTTGAGGTTCTCCCTTTTTATGCGGGGTGAGACCTCCCTTTCAAGGTTGAAGGTTTCCCTCTTCAAGACATCAGGAGCACTTCCTCTAGCAGAAGACCTCAACTTCTTGTTAGACTTGGAAGAGTTCTTGGAACTGCACTAAGCATTCCAGTGTTGGTGGTTATCCTTAAACCACCTCCCCTTATACCAACATTTCAGAGAGCACATTCAGCCTAGTGCTGCCATGCATTTTTGCACATTTTGTATTACAGCTCTCTTCTTGGAATCATACATACCCCTTCGAATTAAGGGGGGAGCGTTGGACACCTAATCCTCTAAGGGTTATGGTGTGGAAGATAAACAGTCGAAGGGAGTCCAAGAGACTTTGGAATATGGAATCCAATGGTCACTCCCATGTATTATAAATGTGTATCATTTGTTAATAGAAAATGTATTCACACTTTACCTTATTTGGCTGCCCACATTCCATGTGCATCTGTCATTCTGGGCAATACGAAGAAGAGATTCTTCTGGGAAGTGTGAAGGAGAGGCTCTTTTGGATCAATGAAGAATGTATTCTTCTGGGGCAGCGAAGAAAGGTTTCTTCCAGGCAAGCGAAGGAGGGTTTTCTTTTGGGGCAGCAAGAGAAGGACTCTTCTAGGTGATCGAATTCTAGAGATTGAGTTTCTCTAGAGGAGATTAGTGAAAACCTAGAGACCGAGATTCTCTAGGAGAATTCAAGAAGTAGTAATGAGAAAGATATAGAGACCGAGTTTCTCTAGAAGGAGTCGAGGAGAGCAGTTCCAGATCAAGAAAGGAAGTTAAAGGGAAGAGGCAGAGCATCATAGATAGTGACAAGGTTCTTGGGAGGATACTAGAGTCAAGGGTCTGTGTCATGGTCTTGGTACTTGTCAATTGAAGATCTAGAAGAAGAATTTTGATCGAGTTTTCCTCTCTAGAGGTGAGAGGTTTTGGCCCTGGTTGACTAGCCTACATACTGTGTCACTTGTCCCTTATTGTGCATATTGGTAATTGTCTTAATGAAAAGAACACAATAATAACATAACGAACAAAAGACTATAAGCTAAGAAGTAAAAAGTGTATCACAAGCAATTATCAAGAGGAGAAATCTCTTAACTATCCATGCCCTAGATTTCTCAATATGGAACCAGAGCTTAGGTGCTAAGGTCAGAAAGGGGCATTTAAAGCAAGTTGACACACAAGAATCGAGTTTCATAGAAAGGTCAAAGCAAATCGAAGAACTCCAAGCCATCCAATCAAGCATCGAAGAAGGATCATAGCAGATTCAAGGGCTACAAAGGGCAAGATCTTCAAAACCCTAGATCGAAGAATGCTACATAAACAAGAGTCTTGAAGTTGTCTTCAAGAAGGAAGCAGGAAGAAAAGACTGAAACCCTAGAAGCACTCCAGAGATCATACATCACCAAAGAAAGAAGGAAGACTAAATCATTCAAGGAAGATCGCGAATCAAACTCTCTCCTATCAATTTCTTAAGAAGCAAATCCTCTATCAACATCAAGATTAAGGAGGAAGCAAGCATCAATCTCTTGAGTAAGTCTATGACTATATCTGATAATAACAAAATGTCTTTTTGCAAGGAAAGCAATAAATTGGTTGGGGCTGCAAATTTCCTTGCATGGAAGAAAATGACAAACCTAAACCTTATTGAGAATGAGGTCATGGATCACATCAAGGGATTAATAAACCAACCTCTAAAGGAAGATAATCGAGCACATGCTAGATCCATGAAGGGAGAAGTGAGAGCCCAAATTATTCTTATAGAATCTATAAAAGATTCTCTAATCCCATATTTATCTAAGTCGGAGACTGCAAAAGCTATATATGACAAATTGGTAGAGTTGTTTTCCATAAATACTGCAGGAGAAGTAATCTCATTAAGGCAAGAACTCTACAAACTAAAGATATCCAAGGAAGATGGAAGAGCCTCATACTTTATGAGGATATTAGAAATTCAAGATCAACTACAAGAGGTGGGAGAATTCATGTCTGATAGAGAGATGACCACAGTGGTACTAAATGCACTACCAGAAGAATGGGGTAACTTCACTTCAAGACTTCAAGTTTATATGGAAAGAAAGAGACTACTCCATTTCAAGATCTATGGTCGCTCTGTAAGATCAAAGAAACTAGACTGAAGGCAAAGGTTGATGTCGGACCAAATGAGCAGAATGCATATGTTGCTATGGCAAGAAAGAAAGGGAAATTTGGAAAGTTTTGTCCTCAAAAGAAAAGGAGGAACATGGATAAGGTAAGATGCTATGGTTTTCAAGAACTTGGGCACTATAAAGAGATTGTCCTAAGCGTAGTAAGGACAAGAGGAATAGGGAAGAAGCCCACATTACTAAAGAAGTGAAAGAGCCCGAGTCAAAGAAGTGTAAGAATGAAGAAGTAAAATATCTCTACTATGATTGAGATGATCTTCTTCATTAGAAGGTACTTTTCACATGTAAATCATAGATAGGAAGCAATGTATATAAGATAGGATGCATTGGATTAGAAAATAGCATCGTGATATAAGCATTAGAAGTAAGAACTCATGACATGAGAAGTAGAAAGAATGTCTGGAATAAAATTCTATTATGGGAGCTCTT